>JAPKLY010000404.1:215758-227307 GCA_026898435.1 Prunella vulgaris
TAATAATAATAATAATAATAATAATAATAATAATAATAATAATAATATCAATAATGCTATTATGGAAGTGCTCTCATTGACTTATTTACACAGTAAGCAAACAATAGGACTTGTTTTATTTGATGGTGGTCCAACATTTAATTGTTTAATTTCTAGCTAGATAGAATCCAAAATACAACACAAAATTTTATCTAATTTAAAGGCATATATATTTTTACCGACAGTTAAATTAAGGTGCTGATTAATTAATGTATTTATTTTCACAAGTTCAAAACTCTCACGACAAATAACATCATGGTACCTTTACATATATGTTCATGCACACAATTAGCGCACATTATTATCATTTTTAAGTAACACAATACTAAAATAGTAACATTTTTATAAATATAATAATATATAATTTTCGTTAGGAAAAGATTTGCATACTTTACTTTTCCATTTATTCCACAAAAATTTATATACGTTTTAAAACGGAAATTATTTTATGTCTCTTCACCCTTAAAATATCCACCTGGCTTACACATTTTATCCTTATACTTTTTTTAAATATTGAATCACCGAATATTATTACTGCAATGTTTTGAGATACATAGATTTTTTTTTTTTATCAAAGAAAAAATTATATGCATTTATTTCTTATTATGGACAGGTGTCATCACAATGATCTTACTTTAAATTAATTCTAAGAAAATTCCTAATACATTTTTTTGTTTTAGAATTCTATTTGCTAGTAAAAATGGATTCTCCTCCCATACAAATTAATACTTGGTGTATACAAATTTTGTAATGTTGTTTATTTATAATATTTTTATTTCAAAAGAAAGTACTGATGGGTAGATATAATGTTATATTTTTAATTTGTGAATCCAGATTTAAAAGAAACAATTCTGCCACCTTGGCTTGATTATGAACGAGAGCTAACCAGGGAGATAAGTCAACTAAATAGTAAATATATATAGATAACTCCCAAACATGTCACTTTTAATCAAGCTGGCCATTCATTACTAATTTAATTTGTATTTACCTTCGAAAATTCAGAAAATGTATTAAATAAATAAATATGTGAGTAACACAAAATTCTTCTTCGAAATTTTCATTTTTAAATGTAATTTAAGTTGAAGAAGATGATTAATTTGAACCTATTTTTTAAGTCTTGGGCTTTTTTCTTAATATGCTATCTTTGATTTTCTCTTTCTTTTTTTTGTCCTTATAGTTTTCTTATACCAAAGAGTTTGATGACATTGAATATTTAATTTGTGATTTGCAATTTTGCATAATAAGTCGGTGTCAAAAATTGTCAACCCTAGGTCGACTTGAGTATGTGTTGAAAAATAAATAAAAGAATTAAAAAAAGAGAGGATATTTCACTTTTCTAATGTTGTGTAAAATGTTTTAGTTGTCTGGTTGCAAATGCACCCATCAATATATTTTAGTCTTATATTTAATTTTAATTAAAATTTATATACTAGGAAGTCTATTAAAAAAAGGTGAGCCTTTCAAAGACTTGCAATAGCGTTATAGAGTAGAGTGAAAAAAAAAATATTGTGTGATATATATAAATTTATCATACAGTAATACTTTTTTTTATTGATCGTGATTTTTTCTTCGATAATTGGAATTTCAATGTTTGTGTTAGTGATTGTTTTATTATCTCTCACACTTCAAACAAGGGTGCCCGGGGTTGTTCTTTAAATTTTTATTCGACAAAATTTATCACAATAACCTCGACTCAATTCCCTTACCGTTCGCATGTTAAATTCTTTTTATTTAATAATGTCAACACATCTTATTAAGATATATTTAAAGAAAAAAACTTGAGATCGTTATATGTTTAAGGAAGATCAAATACAGCGAATTGATGGAATATTAAGTATTGAAAATGATTAATTAATCATGGGAATGAGATTTGGATGAATTAGAGGATGAATCAAAGAAAAAGTATATGTTTACCTATACTTTATTTGAAAAAAATTACATTAAAAAAATAAACGACTGGAAAATGTTCGATTATCAATTTTCGACTTCTTTATCCTTGATTTGTTCTCTAATTTATTCTAGTCTCAAGTTTGCTTGATGAGCCAACAATTTACCCTAATATCATTAGAATATTAATTTTTACTCGTCTCAATGTAAACTCAATCACTTCATTCAACAAATCATACAAAATTAATGGAAGGCATATTAAAACGTTCTTCAATCGGTACTTAAAAAATTAGGTCGATTCATATCATTTACACCTTTTTATTCTTACTCTTCTCTTTTTTTCTTCAAGAATTTGCTGACTTTTCGGCTTAATTCATTGGATGATATCAAATCAATGTTCAATATATTAGTTCTTTTTTATAAAAATTAGCCAATGTTCAATTCTTGCGCAATGAAGTAGTCGTTCTCAATGTAAGTGTTCTTATTTGCTGCTTGCTTCTTCGGATGGCAATTTCATACGTGGCAATTTCGTCAAAATCTCTTCGTTAGTTAGAGGAAGAATTCGTACGAATTGGATTTTTTTGAATTTGGTTAGACAATGTGTGGTATAGTGGGGTAATGAACTCCACTGGAGCCAGTCCTATCATTCTTTAGCAATTTAGGGATGAAAATAAATTGTTATAAAAATATTTAAAACAAAAAAGATAGTACCAGTATAAATAAAACTAGTTGAAATTTGATTTACATTTGGTAGATGAATATTTGATATGTAAGATGCTAATATTGAGCTTTGGTCCTTTTAAGTATATCTAGCAGAAAAAACACTCCAATTATAGTATGGTCAAAGTTCGTCATTTGGTCATCTCACGATGGTGTAATTTTAACCATTTTTTATTTATTTCATTCTGCAAGTTTTTCGACTCATCGTTTGATCAATAGATAAGGTCATTAATTTAAAATTTTGTGTATGTTCGGATAAACTTATGTTAAATATTTTGTAAGATTTAAGTATTTTATAAATTATTTTAAAAGTTTATAAAATGTTATTTTTAAGCTCAACCAAAACATCCCATATTTGATAAAAATTTAAAGCACAACATAATCTAAATTCTATTAATAAATATAAGCTCTGATAAAGAAGGCCGTCAATATTATATTCTGGGCAGTTGAATATTAAAGAATAGGCTCAGGTTATTAGACTGGCCCAAATGGTAAATATACTACCCTTTGGTAATTATTTTCAAAATTTTCGATAATTATTTTTGAATATTTTTTTTAATTTTCACAATATTCAAAAAAATTACTAAAAAAATGACAAAATTTAAAAACAAAAATTAATGATAGGAGGATAGTGTATTTAGACTTAATTAGTGTCAATAATTTGGCCTAAAGATATAATAATACGGCCCAACAACATTCCATTGGGCTATTATAAAACATTATGAAATAATTGGCCTCATTAGGCCCAATTATAAAACTTTCGTCTGGTTTAATTATTTAGCAAGATAATTATAAAAACCCAATAGTTCGATTCATTTTTTGAAAGTGTATTGTTTTGTGTGAGGACTTTGTAGTCACATCACAAGACTTCATATAAATCAAGCTTCTTTATTGTTATGATAACTTAGAAAAAATAATGATCCTATATCATTTCAAATTATGAATAAAAGTTGTTTCATTAATTCAAACTAGTAAATTTCAGGTGTGAGGTGTGGTTTAGATATTAATAAATTATAATGTATGGTTATATTGATTTAGGCAGATTGTGATAGGAATTTTGCTTTAAAAAAATCACTTGATTTTTTTTTTTTTTTTATTCTTTGGTTCATTCTTTTTAATATGTAAATTTTACATAAGTAAATGTTATTTACGAAATGTTCATCATCTTGTTCAATCGATATATTTATAAATTATATAATAAAATAATATTATTTTTTACTATTACATCATTTCTACACTTATATTCACATTTCATGTTATTATTTTAGGTATACTAATTCACATATATTAATGAAACTCAACTTAGTTTAGAAGGCAAACAGTAAAGTATCAAATAAGTTTGGATTGGAGAGAATATGTGGGTGTATAATAATTATTTGCACTAAATTACCTCAAATATAAATTGGTAGTATTAAATTTTATATTAATTAAATATAAAAAAAAGTTAAATTAAACTCATAATTAAAACCAATTAAAAGTAACTTTTAAAGCAACGAAATGAATATTTTAGATCTGAATTTTATTGATATAATTACATACATATTTACTGAAATTATAGTATTTTGTATTACAAAATTTAATAATATTAAAAAATTAAATATAATAATATCAATAATTGTATATAATAATTTCAGTTATGTATTAAAACTTGACATTGTGGATGAAAATTAAAATAAACAAGAAAAATCCTGACTAGCTGTTTTTGTAAGACCAATTCACTCTCCTTACTTTGGTTGAAGCTTTGATTTGGGGGGAACCTTATTCTTTTTTAGTAGGTCTCTTATAAACACGAGTTTACATTCATTCATGTTACTGTCATGTATAATCATTATTACTATTATTTATATACATAATCACTATTATAAAAATATTCTCCCTCCATCCCACAGGAATTTGCATAATTTCTTTATTTGGACGTCTCACACAAATTTACCCACGACTATAAAAGATAACATTGATTTACATGCACACTCACAAACATATACACATATTTATCCATATGTCACTACTTTATATATAAAACTTTTTTTTTTAATGTGTCGTTCCGTAGGGTGTAAATTCCTTCGGAATGGAGGGAGTATTTAATTTTGTTACAATAATATTATATGTATAACAATGATATATAAAATAATAATGATAACTGATAAAATAGAATTTACATTCAAATCAAATTCATACAAATTTTTGTCAATCATTCTTCATATAAACTGTCAGTCTTCTGTACCATGACAGCCGAGATTTTATCCTTCCTTTGTTGTTTTACTTATTTAACAATATAATACATTAATTTGTAATTTGCTAAAAATTTATGATTAATTGAAAATTAAATCATCAATTTTTACAAATTTCAATTTAATCTGATTTTTTGAATCTTTGTAAACAAAATCTCAATTTATTATTTGGTTACAATTTGAATTAACAAGTAATATTTTATTATCTGAAAATAATGTTTCACCCACCTAACAACGATAATTAATTATCATTTGCGGCATATTGAAATCGAACTTTTGGTTAATTGCTAACAAATTTTAAATTGAAGTTTTGTTTGCAACTATTTAAAGTGTAGATCTTAGTTTGTAATTTGCAAAACAAAAATGGTTTTATTTACCACTAACCCAAAAAATTTATGTTTGTTGAATAATATGAAATTATTTTCATCGTTGAAACACTGCACATATTATAATTCATATTTTGTCTCAAGTAATGTATTTGATAAGATTTAAATTTAATTGGTCGGCTTTTTGGATTGTAATCTGTAATATTCACAAATTGATATTGATTGAATGATTTAGATAAAGAAGGGTTTAATTAATTAAAGGTCCACTTGTTTCATATGGAACCAAAAATACCCATCAACTTCAAATCTTAAATACAATATTTTTCTTAGGCTAAAATCTTAAATATATAGGACATTAAAACTAGCTTGCAGGTTAACTTCAAATGATCAACTTTGATCCGGTCATAATTTTAAAGTTAGAGTTGCTATTAGAATTATATAAATTAATTTTTTTTGCATTTTTCTATAAATTTAATTTTTTAACTAAGTCGAAATTCTTTTATGATATCATAGTTTACGATCACCCACATTGTGGTTCAATTCCTGAAAACAATTCCACTCATAGGACTTCTCCTTAAAAAAGTTGAGCTCCAATTATATTAAATTGTCCACACATGGAATCTCTTCTTAAAAAAGTTGAGAAATTACTCCATAAGAGGGGCATTAGAAAGTTTATATAAATAAATAAATTCCATGTGTCTCTACAAAATTCGAACTTTTAAATGAGACCGAATTCTTTTACTTTAAGATAAAATTTTAACAAATTATCTCTCAAAACTCTACTTTTTTCCATTGTATACTTGAAAAGTATGTCACTCATCTGAAAATGTTAATTTGGGTCGAGCTAAACGAGTCAAATCGTTTTAACACAAAAAATGCAGGGTTAGGGATATGATGTGATCATGTACCCCGTTTGAATTTATCTTATATCTTTATTAAGTGGAATTAAAGTGCTTTCTTGTCTGATTAAAAAATACGAAAGTAAAAATTAGAAATTATTGTTGGGGCATTTGCATATTAGTTCAAAAAAATGATTATATTTATAAATTGGTTCACAGTATTTGCCAGAAATATATTTTCTTCCTACACAGAAATATATTTATTTCTACACAAAATCAATTTGTAATTAATGTATGAATTATTTTGTAGTTTTTCAATTGTTATTTTGCTTAAAGAGTTAATAAGTAACCAGGTTTAAGTTCTTTTTAAAATAAATATACATATAATTTTAATTTGAATTTACAAGTGAGTCGTCATAGACGTCAATTATCTCAATTTGACATGAAAATCCCAAACAAAACGTAGCCCTTCGATTTTCATCTCTCTCTCTCTCTCTCAAGTGAACAGCAAAACTGACCTCTCAACTGATAATACTGGATAAGCTCTGCTAAAAAAAGAAAACTCTGCTAAAAATAAATACCGTCTTTTTTTTTTATTATTATTATTACAAACTTTTATGCATGTAACTGACAATCGAATTACCAGGATGTAAGCAAACAGAAAAGTGAGCTGAGTCGTAGTCGCTGCCATGTAACTATCGCCCCTGATTTCTATCTTCTTTTTAGGTCGCATTTCGATTTCTTAATTCATTCCAAATCTTTAATTATCTATTCTGATTCTGCTGCAAAGTCCATTTCTTTTCATTTTTTCAAAGAGCCCATCACTCTGTTTCTTTGCTTCACTCTAAATTTAAAACCTTGATTAAACTTCATGGCCCCCCACAAATATTTTATTTTTCTTTTCCCATTTTATCACTTTCCTCAACATGGCTTTTTCTAATTCTGGCCTCCTTTCTTCTTTAATTCGTTCAGTTTATGTGTTCCTCTGTTTCGTCTCTGCCTACATTTCAAGGTTTTTTTATTTTTTTTAATATTTTTCTGTTGTTAATAATTGATGATTAATGTGGCACTCTTTTCCGACATGGGTTGCAGGTTTCGGATGTTGGGTAAGGATAAAGGCATGATCTTGGTTGAGCAAGAGAGAGAAGGGGAGAAAACAGAGTTGAATTTCAAATTCAGGTTTAATTCGTTTAATTCTGAAACTGATAATAAAGAATTTGAATTTGCATCTGGGAAAAGTCCCGTTAGTGCTTTTGTTGAAGTGTTCAAAAGTTTGCCTGTCAATGGTGATAAAATTAGAAGCTTTTCTTGCAATAATGAGGCCTTTTCGGGTCGAAAAATGATGGAATTTAGTGACGAAAATGTGAAGATTGAGGCAATTGAATTGCAAGAAAATAAGGTAGGGGAGGAGTTTCTTGATTTCTTGAATGATGGAGATTTTAGAGAAGATTTAGGTATTAATGGTGAAGAAAGTGAGGTCAATAATGTAAACAAAGAGAATAGTGAACAAAATCCAGTTATATTGAGCTCAGATTTCTTGTCTGAAAATGATTTTAATGAGGCTTCAGACAAGAAAAATGATGCTGGATTTGTTGCCAAAGATGAAAAGGGATTAAAGAGAGGATATTTTCTTGAAAAATCGAAACAAAACGAGGAATCATCAACGATGGATTCTAACAAGTTAGAGTCGTTATGGGAGCATCAAGAGCTTATTGAGCAGCTGCAGATGGAGCTTAGAAAGGCGAAGGCGACGGGGTTGCCGACTATTTTGGAAGAATCGGAGTCGCCTAAGATCATCGACGACTTGAAGCCATGGAAAATCGACGACAAAATCCAACGTGAAGATTATATGGGAGAGCTTCATACGTTCTACAAGAGCTATAGTGAGACGATGCGTAAATTTGATATCTTTAACTACCAAAAGATGTATGCTATGGGTGAGTCCTCTTATCTCTACTTAAGTAATACTCATTTTATTTTATTTGAGTATTTTATTAAGTTGCATGATCATGAATTGAATCTTGCAAGATTTAGTGTTGTGTGAGGATGAAATTGTGTTGTTTCTTTTAGATAGGAAAGAATGAATTTGATTTACATTTAGATGATTTGATCCACATCTAGTTTGTTTGGTTTTCCACAAATAGGAAAAACATGACATCATGTTCGATTTGGGCACTAGCTTGTTAAACTTTGTTTGAAATGTTATCCAAATTTGAAATTTATCCTTGAGTTTCTTTGTTAATTGATCAAGTTGACCAAGAACCTATTTTAAAGACTTGATAGTTGATACTCTACCCCTATTTCGTCGTTTTTCATTTATCGAGTTGGAGACGAGCTTCAAACTTTACCAAACATAAAAGTCTAATCGAGTTTGTGCAGAACCAAATCAAATGAGTTTTTGTCAAATGATCTTGATTCTAGTATTGAATAATTTGATTTGATTTTAAGTCATAGATTTACCATGCATTTATGTTTTGTAGCTCTACTCTTTATCATCTTATGTGTATAACATAAAAATGATTGGACCAAGAGATCACATTACAGCTGATGAGGTGTTTTTCAACTGCAGGTTTTGTGCAGCCTAACTCCACATGTCAAGAAAAGCCTTGGCTGAAGCTATTCAAACATAAGAGGCAGGGGAACGAGGCGATGAAGAAGTTAGTGGATGAATTGGAAGGCGATCTTGAGGTAGTATATGTAGGACAAATGTGTTTGTCCTGGGAATTCCTACATTGGCAGTATGAGAAAGCATTAGAATTGTGCAACTCCGACCCAAATGGAATGCATTGCTACAACGAGGTAGCAGGCGAGTTTCAGCAGTTTCAAGTGCTCGTTCAACGCTTCACAGAAAACGAACCCTTCCAGGGGCCTCGCGTTCAAACTTATGTCAAGACTCGTTGTGTTCTTCGCAATCTTCTCCAAGTCCCCTTAATAAGAGGTGAAATCTATTTTACTTTCTTGAGTTATGTAGCTAGTGTTGGAGAACTAATTTGGCCTCTAATTAGCAGAGGACTGCTTGGAAGAGGAGAATAAATGCAGGAGAAAAGAGGCAGATGATGATGAACATGCAATCACTAGTGAAATGCTAGTGGAGATGGTCGAAGAATCGATACGAATATTTTGGCTATTCATCCGGATGGAGAAGGACTGCTCGACCCCATCTGGTCGCAGGAAATTGCATGATCCCGAAGATCAAAAGTTAATGCAAGAGGTCCGGAAAACTCTTCAAAAGGTTAGTTTTAACCAACCGAAAAATTTACATGTACTTGTATTCGTCATTTAAGTGTCTGTTTTGAAACACTTAAAACAGCTTCTAGAATAGCTTTTGAAAAAAAGTTACTCCATTTTAGAACATGCACTTAAAATAAGACGTGTCAAAATTCATCTGATCCGAACCAATGTCATAACACTCTGACATTAAACAGTCTTACACAAGAATTTGTCGTGTCATGTGAATGCAGAGCGAGAAGAAGCTCAAGGATATATTGAGGAGTGAGAAGTGCATTTTGAGGAAATTTCGACAGAGTAGGGAAGAAGATTGTGATCAAGCTCTTCAATTTTTTGCACAAGTAGATTTGAAATTAGTTAATAGGGTTCTTAACATGTCCAAAATCTCTAGGGACCAATTAATTTGGTGTCAAAACAAGTTAAGCAGGATCAGCTTTTCTAATAGGAAAATATACCGGCAACCAGCTTTTTTGCTCTTTCCATCTTAGACTTTATTTTCTCTCTAGTAATTGTTTTTATAACTTTTTAAATTTTACAAGGAAATTAGTTGGTTTTGTTAGATTTATTTTAACTTTTTACCACATAGTGCCTTGAGTGATTATACTATAATCTAACTCATTTGTGATGATTTTAATTAATCGTTTTCGGACATTATTTCTCTAATAAACAACATTTATTTGATTTAGTTTGTTTCATGAAGACAAGGATGTTTTTATCTTTTCAACAAAAGGAGTGCTTTACTCAGAAAGGTTACAAGAGATGCCCAAATGTATAATTAGTTTTATATATATGATTAACCATCTAATATATCATTTTTAAAATTTGCTAACCAATCAAAATGTAAAAAGAAAATAGAATATTACAGACAACAAGATTGTTTTGACATTCTTTATAAAAGTTAATAATTATATTTCTATTATATATTGAGTGACATTGATGCACAATTAATTTTGTTCAATAAAAATTAGATCAGCTAATATTGCTCAATCATGACTAATATAATTTGGTAAAAATAATTATTATATTTCAGCAAAGTATATAGTGAAATTGGTTCATATATGAACTTTTTTTTTTTTTAAATACACATTTTACACATATATAAATTTAAACTTATGTCATATTCATTCATTTAATAATTAATAAAGTCATTAATTAAATTTGTTTTTATTACATGAATATTTTTCATGGTGATTTCCAATTTTTAGGAATTCTATTCGTTCCAACCTTTTCTTTCTACTTGCCCTCGATGGGGAGGAAAGTGAAAAAACACAAAATCACTGAGGATAAACAAGGCAATGAAAATATTTAAGATCAAATCGAAAATCCTAGCTGTGATTGAGAGTTGAGACAACAAAAACTCAAAAAATAATCGGAGAAAAGAGGCAAAGAGATAGTATGGAGAAAACTGTGAACAACGTGAAAACAAATTAATTTAAAATATAATTTATTTTAATAAATTTTAAATTTAAAAGGTTCTTTTTTAATTTTATATTAATTAATTTAATTTATAAAGAATGTGATATAGTGCAATCGCCTAAGAGTGCAATCACCCTAATCTAATTAGAGCCGTCAAAATGGGCTGGGCCCGTTGGGCCAGCCCGCCCTGCCATAATAAAATGAGGGGTGGGTCAAGCATTTCTAAGCCCGTATAGAGGCGGGTTTAGACGGGCTGGCCCATTTGGGTCGCGGGTTTGGCGGGGCGGGCCAGCCCGCCAGTATGGATATTTTATATATGTATATATATGCACATTAATATATATACATACTATATAATATTTTAATTAATTTTTAAATTTAAAATTTTTATTATTCATTTTCTTAATTCCTCCAAATAAAATAACAAATTATTGTGCTCCTCTCACAAAAAATAAAAAATAAAAATTACTACCTCCGTCCCCCAAAAGTTTGCGGTACTTTTGGGGGCACGACTTTTAAGGAAAAGTGTAATGAATAGAATGTGTATGGTGGAGATTGTGGGTTAAAGATTTTAAAGGTGGAGATTTAAAGAAATATTTCCATTTAAGGGGTATACAAACTTTTGTGGGACAAACTAAAAAAGAAAATATGCAAACTTTCGTGGGACGGAGGTAGTAGTAGTTAAGTCTCAAATCGACGTTGCCGTAGTTAATCACTTGTTGATAGGCGAACTAAAGCAAACTACTGATAAAGAATTACGAGAATAAATGATGGAGAAGCTAGCTCCAACACAGAGGAGCTAGCCAACACAAGGGAGCTAGCCGAGGTGGACAAGGACCTCGCCGAGGTCCCCAAGGCCAACA
>JAPKLY010000404.1:227317-255208 GCA_026898435.1 Prunella vulgaris
TGATGTAAAGCCACATAAACAAACATTGTTAATAAATTCTATCAACATCACTGTCGTCCCTTCACGTAGTCTTCCGACTCTCTTTCGTAGTTAATTGTTGCTGCCAAAATGATTTTTATGATGTAATGATTGATAAATTATGTGAGATTTTATGGCTTCTGCTAAGTTTATGATTTAACATTATTGATTTATTTTTTGAACTTAATTTTACGAGATTTATATTATATTTGACAAACTTAACTTTATGAGATTTGTGATTCTCGTGGCGATGTTTTAGTTATACATTTATTATGTTACTATTTTATTTAATAAATTTAGTTGAAATATTAGATCATATTTTTTAAAAAGAAAAAGAAAAAAAATTGGGATGGCCCGCTGAAACCCGCAGTCCGCCATTAAATGGGTTGGGTTGGAGTTTTTGCGGCCCGCCATATTTTCAGCTCGCCTCGCCCCGCCCCGCCGGCCCGTTTCTAATGACATGTAAATGGACATGGGGCCTGTAATAATGGAACTATGGAAGGACACAGCCAATCGGGTAGAATTATAAATAAATCAAATACTTTTAGTTCAATTTAATATTTATATTTGAATTTGGATATTCGTATTTAAAATTTTATGATTCGAATTTGATTACAAATATTCAATTCGATTCAATTATTATTCACCTAAAAATACAAAATTATTCGATTCAATATTCATAAATATTTATATATAAATATTATACTCCCTTAGTCTCATTATAAATTTTTCATCTGCCATTTTCATCCATCACACCATACATTTTTCATTTATTTTTTACTTTATTTGGAAACTAATGTTTATTTTTTATTGTTATTTTCTTTACTTTTTTTAACTATTCTCAGTATTTTTTTCATTTTTCTCATCACATCACTTATAATATATCAATTATAATATATAAATATTTTATACTCTTGTTAATATTTGTGCCAAAAAGTAACCAGCAACATATACTGGGACAGGAAGAATAATAATAATCGTAATAGTTGTTATTTATAATTGCAATTATTTCTATTTATATACAAATTATAAGTGCATAAAAAGTACCCCATCAATCCCGTAGGAATTTGCATCCTATGGGATAACACATTTTTCAAAGAAAATATATTTTATATATAAAATAGTAGCATGGATAAATATGTGTGTAAATTTATAAGTGTGCATTTAAATCAAATTTTTTTAATAGTGTGAGATGTCCAAATAAAAAAAATGTGTAAATTCCCATAGAACAGAAGGAGTATTATTTTAAGGAAGTAAGTACATTACAAATTTAGAAATTAAGGTTCATTAACCATCATAACCTAAATATGCATCTATCTCTCAAACTTGGGCTATTGATGAATCAAATATTTTGTTCAATTCAATATTCGTATTTAAACTTTGATATTCGTATATCAAAATTTTATGATTCAAATTAGATTATAAATATTCCATTCGATTATTATAGAAATACAAATACAAAATTATGATATTCACTCCAATTCGACTCATTTACAATCCTACAATTGGATAATTAGGTAAATCATTAGAATTCCTCACATTTTGCTAGAATATAGCAGTAATATACCCCAAATAATGTGATTGTAATTTAAATTTTATTACATATTTTGTTTCTGAAAAATCTAAACATAATTGCATGTACAAACTTAACAGTGTATTTGACAATACGAAGGATATATATGAAATCATACGAGACTATGACATTCATTAACATGAATATATAACACTATCATTCTCCATGTAATAACGCTTTACAAAAAGAAAAAAAGAAATTAGCCATTTCTTCATTGATAAACAAACTCATCCAATTAATCACAACCTGTCTATAGTATAAATAAGAAATCAAACAAACAATCCACTAAAAGGTCGAATGTGGGATGTCACTGATATCGAAACTTAATCAAGAAACTATTTTTGTGCATATTGCACAACGAAAGGAGCAAAAAGAAACGGAGACGGAAAACAAGAAAAAAGAGGATGTTCAAAGGTAATTATCTTTTCTCAAGAGCCAAAAAAAGAAACATAAACAAGCCATTACCTTCTTACCATACTAGTCATCAAAACAGTTTACTCCTCATCTTCATCACCACCACCGCTGGCTTTCCTTGCAGCAGATTTCAGGTTCCTTCGCTTGACTCTACCAGCACGACCACCACCAAATGGACTAGTGAGTGAGAAATCAATATGCTTTTGTGAGTCAACTCTCACCATAAATGATGGCACATTCACCACCTGTCTTCCCACCCTGATATTCAAAAGCTTTATTATAACAAATCCAGATGAAATACCAAAAAACAAAAGGCAAAAAAGCTTATTAGCACAGGAAAATCAACATAGCAGAAATACAATGGATTCCTTCTCTCTATGGTCTATAGGTAGGGTGCTGGGATTGGATGCTGGCCCATGCCAAAAGACATGCTTGGTTTAAAATTTTCAATGGGAATGATCATGAGAATGATGAGAATCATCGATTAGTGGATTGTTAGTGCATTGCTCTAACACCTTGGAATAAGTTGAGACAAAAACAATTGTTGGTCCTGGAATATAGGATGATGGAGAAATGAATATAAGGAAGGAGGTAGTTAATACTTGATAGAAATGGCCTGACCTACTTTTAATAAGTCTCGTTACCACATATGAAGTATAACGAACTAGAATTAACCATCTTTTATACTGATTAATCAATCTATATATATTCTCCTCATCATTCTCATTAAAGGAATTTTGAACCAAGCATCACCTTAGGCCTTAATCCAATCTAATGACAAGTAAACAGAACAATATGCACTAGAGTAGCCAACTATCCATGACAAGACCAACTAGGAAAGACCAATCCAAGAGTAGAAATGAAAAAATAGATGTTTCTTGCAGGCAATCAGATATGACATATCCTACATTAAGCATGCCAACCATCATGCCTTAAAAGATGGATGAACAATCCATACAGCTATATATCAACTAAAAATATAATATAAGGACCAAAATAACAGTGGATATACCACAAACAGCCATTTGAGAAGATTGATATATCCCATTCAAAAAAAAAAAAAAAAAAGATTGATATACATATACAAGGATATGGACAAACACGAAGCATCCAGATCAGAAACTATAGCCATCATGATAATGAGAACATAAGCTTTAATCACCACACTCCCAACTGCATAAAGAAAATTCTTCAGAAATTCTTGAAGAGATTAGAAAATCAAACTTCTTTTTATATCTCTAAATTGTAAAAGTATTCAAGTTTCTCATATATTACAAATTACGTGATAAGTTAGAAAATCAATTAATTAAGCAGAGTTAAACAGGAGATTTAGCACATAAGTTCCTCAGAAACAAAAGGGATGCAGTTATAAAATGAATACCTAATATGCCTCTGCCTGATGAGCACACGAGCATGGTGAATAGACTTGGCCATTCCAGCCTTGAACACAAGAGTCTGGAGACGACGTTCAAGAAAGTTCTCTACGGTGAGTGCAAGCACGTAATCGAGCTTGCTCTGACTTTCATCTAAAAGCCCGTACTTGTTCATTCTTCGAAGAAGAGCCTCACCTTCAAAGATACGACGAGGATCTTTCTCATCAAGTGTTAGAAGATTTCTAGCGTTGTTACGCATACGACTCAATGCATATTGTACCCTCAATAGCTCCCTCTTGCACCTAAGCCCGTATTCACCAACAAGCTTTAGCTCAGCATCCAATCGCTCCTTCTCATATGGGCGGCGAGGCTTCTTGAAGGTCTTCCCATCTACATTAATAGTAATCATAATAATGTATGTCATCCATCCATTGTTAAACTGAAGCTAACAGCAAGCAAAATAAAATCATCTAAATCATGAATATACATTAGCCAAAATAAAACTTCCAAACTTCAACTGAGCACTACCAGGGCAAATAGAAACTAAGGAGACAATAAAAAATAAAAATTCATAAAGAAGAAAACATCAACGTGTGCATCAATCTAAAAGAAACACTATCATAGCTTATTGCAATGCATAATGCATATTTTAAAAAAAAACATATCAGTGATATCCATAAATAAACATATAAAAAAAATTTGACATGGCATCCAAGCATGATCCTTAATTCAAATCGAAACCAAGTCCATACAGTATACAATCAACACCAAAAATAAGAAACAGTCAGGCAAATCAGCGCCAAACCAACCAACGCACGGAGATCTCCACACAGGTTAGAAATACAAAATATGTACGTATACAACTAGATGAAAACGTAAAATAGCAAGTAACAGAAAGATCTTAATCACTGAAAAACTTACAGTTGCGGTAAAAGTTGACGTGAACCATCGTAACAGGCTACGTCGTCGTCGGCTGAAACAGAGGAAGACAAGCCTAAAGGTCTTCTACTGTGGAAAGACGATCGCCGTGAAACCCTAAAACCACTTTTTACTCTCTAAATTTGTTGTCCATGGAAGTGAAATAAATACATTGCTTCAAACTGGGCCTCTGGACAAGGGCTTATTGGGTTTATTTGCCTAGGCAAAAAAATATTATCTTTAAAAAATTTCCATCATTTTGTATAATTTTGGATATTTTTTAATTTTTACTATATTCAAAAAATATCTAAACAATAAAAAATTCGAATAAAATATTATCTTTAAAATTTCCATCATTTTGTATAATTTTGGATTTAGTTTTAATTTTTACTATACTAAAAAAGAGTAAGTCTCTTGTGCACCAGTTACACAGTGCAACTCATGTTCATTTTTTAAAAGTCAAATAAAATACTACTGAAAAGTTACACAACTTATTACTAGAAAGTTAAACTATGAAAGATACATTTTTCAGTAATAAATTGTGTAACGTTTCAGTAGTATTTTGTTTAACTTTTAAAAAATGAACTTGAGTTGCACCGTGTAACTGATACATACAAGATTAATCCATTCAAAAAATATCAAAACAATAAAAAATTCGAATAGGAGATAATGTATTTTTCCGGGTAATGTATTGTCCAATTTAGCTTAGCGCCAGTAACATGGGTCTTTATTAATTGGGGATAAAAAAATTTATTTTATTGTGATTTTTACTTTTTTTTTAAATATAATTCAATTTTGTTAATTTACTTTAATAATTAACAAATATAACAGAAAAAATTTATGAACAAGTTTTATAGAATAAAATATATAAATGTACTTATCAATAACATTACATGCATTTACGGATATCATTCGTTTAATAAACTGAAATTAATGGTATGAGTGGATGCATAAGTATTAACCGGGAGCGGATCCTCTGCTGGGGTGATAAACCAGCAAATGATGCTGGGGTTTTAAACGACGCCGCTTCCACTTTAATTTGTTTCTCGCTTCCATTTTTTTTTTTTTTTGCTCCGCTTCCGCTTTAGTTTGTTTCTCGCTTCCATCTTAATTTAAATCTTTTTTTTTTTGCCGGAAACAAGATTTGCCCCCATTTATTTATGGTATAAAAAAATATCGTGACCTAAAAAATATATATCCAGTTGAGTTTACTGAGAATTGTGGGAAGTTAGAGTTTATGGAATTTAGAATTTAAAAATATATATCATATCTTTTGGTTGCCCTAAAAATATGGAGAAAAAAAACAGAAATTGAATCTGCCCAATTACTGAAGATATGAAAAAAAATTAAATTAAGTCCGCTCACCTTTTTAATCTGCATACTTTTGTAAGTTTTTTTTTAATTAATTTATGTTTCAATTGTTGTGAAACCATAAAAAAATCTTGTGACCTAAAAAATATATATCCAGTTGAGTTTACAGAGAATCGTGGGAAGTTAGAGTTTATGGGAAGTTAAAATTTAAAAATATATATCATCTAAAAAAATGGAAAAAGAAAAAACAGAAATTGAATCAGCCCAATTACTAAAGATATGAAAAATAAATTTAAATTAAGTCCGCTCGCCTTTTTAATCTGCATACTTTTGTAAGGTTTTTTTTATCAGTTTATGTTTCAATTGTTATGTGAAACCATAAAAAAATCTCGTGACCTAAAAAATATATATCCAGTTGAGTTTACTAGAATTGTTGGAAGTTAGAGTTTATGGGAAGTTAAAATTTAAAAATATATATCATCTAAAAAATGGAGAAAGAAGAAACAGAAATTGAATCAGCCCAATTACTGAAGATATGAAAAAAAAATCTAATTAAGTCCGCTCGGCTTTTTAATCTGCATACTTTTGTAAGGTTTTGCTATCAGTTTATATTTCAATTGTTATCTGAAACCATTTACTAAAAAAATGAAACAAATTAATGTGGAAGCGGCGTCGTTTAAAATTCCAGCACCATTTGCTGGTTTATCACCCAGCAGAGGATCCGCTCCCGTATTAACTTTATACTACAAACAAGTTTTATAAAGGTTGTTCATTATGTAAGTCATTTTATATTCAATTATCTATATATGTAATCAAGGCGTACTAAATCTGATGTAAAAATCACGAAAAATGTTAAAGTAGATGTTCTTTGTTGTTAGCCAAGAGAAAGATAACAATTTGAAATGTGTTAGATTAGGAAAATCAGAGGAAGATCACATTTGAAATGTGTTGACTAGGAGAATCATTTAACTATTACAAAAAATACATTCAATTTTCTGCAATGTAGATATTGTGTCCTCTAAAAGTCTATGCAAGAATGGTGTTTTAAGCACTAAAGTAACATAGATTTCTTGTTTCTAAGTTGAAGATCACAACTTTGAATGCAATGATTAGAAGGTAATCATTCATTTTCCACTAAAGAAATCATATTTTAATGCTTAAACATTATTTTTATAGAGAATTTTCAAAGTATGAGGTAGAGAAATTTTCATTTTTGGTCCTGTAACTTAAGTTGATTCCAATATTAATCCTGTATCTTTGTATTTTCTTAATTTTAGTCCTGAAGCTATCAATTAGAGTCTTTTTTTCCTGGAAAGTTTGAATCTCGCCGGAATCATCATACGTGGCACACATTATCACTTTCAGATTGAGAATTTTATAATTTTCCATATATGGAGTGTCAGGGGATCCACGTCACACTATCCAACCCATACCAATTAAAACCCGACCCACTCAAACTAAATCCGATCCACCCAAACCAAATCTACCCCTCAAATCTGTGTGTTATTGTGCACGAAAACTTAATGCACAAGAGGTGTTCGGAAAAATGTCTGAGAGAAATTTAGACTAGAAAGTCGACCGTTTCATCGACCACACATCAATGAAAATTTCCCTTGATTTACATACAAATGATTTCAGAAATCATGTTTCTGTAGGAGAATCAAGGGAAAAAGAAGTATTTGCCTTGAAAGCTTAAATTTATATCTAAAATCTTCACCTGTAAACTAATATTTACAACACCTACAGAGCCATCCATTTTCTTTTGACTTGTCTAATTACCTTGTAAACAAATGTAATATGAATCTAACACAATTCTAAATATATATAAATTTTCACTTTGTCTCATGAAAATCATAAACCCATTAATAATTCACGAAATCCTCTCTCGATTGAGCCCACATTTCAAATACATGATGAGAAAAGTAGAGAATATTTTAATGTAGTGGAGATAATATATCTGGATCAGTCTTCGAATGATTTTCTTTCACTGTCTGGATGCCTCTCGCTCTCTCGAGTTAGCACAGATTTCAGAGACATGATGAGAAAATTAGAGAAATTTTCAATGTGGTGGAGATAATATACCTTGTACCAATCTTCGAATAATTTTCTTCACTCAGTGTGGATGCGATTTTTTTTTTAAGAGAAGCTTTGTAGATAGATGGAGAAAAGGAGACTTATCATTTCATTGATGTGTGGTCGACAAAACGGTCGACTTTCTAGTCTAAATTTCTCTCAGACATTTTTTCGAACATCTCTCGTGCATTAAGTTTTCGTGCACAATAACGCGCAGATTTGAGGGGTAGATTTGGTTAGGGTGGATCAGATTTAGTTTGAGTGGGTCGGGTTTTAATTGGTATGGGTTGGATAGTGTGACGTGGATCCCCCTGGCACTCCATATATGGAAAATTATAAAATTCCCAATCTGAAAGTGATAACGTGTGCCATGTATGATGATTCCGGCGAGATTCAAACTTTCCGGGAAAAAAAGGACTCTAATTGATAGCTTCGGGACTAAAATTAAGAAAATACAAAGATACAGGATTAATATTGGAATCAACTTAAGTTACAAGACCAAAAGTGAAAATTTCTCGTATGAGGTATATAGGTAACGGATAATTGAATGTATCTTTAGAATGCAGTCAAATGACTTATTTACTCCCTCCGTCCCAGAGCAATTTGCAAGGGAGGAGGGACACATAAATTAAGAAGAAAGTAGAAAAAAGTAAAAAAAAAAAATAGTGTTTTGAGAGTTAATTTGGTAAAATTTTATGTAAAAAGTGAAAAAGTTAGTTGGATTGAGTGTAATGTGGGCCCAAAAAGTGAAAAAGTAATGACATTTTGTGTAAATATGTAGATATTGTGAGCGTGAAATTTATAAAAGGGTTTCCTTTTTTGGGTCTGCAAGTTCCTCTGGGACGTCCCGAAAAGAAAAACTTGTAAGTTCCTCTGGAACAGAGGGATTATATTACAAGGATAATGTGTTGGTATTATTAAGATAGCATGGCCTAACAAATTAGTAAAGTGTACAACATGCATCACGTGCAAACATTGTGATGACATCATGCACAGTGACTCAGTGAGTTGATTTCACTAATTGCTTAAACATTGTGTTGTGTTGATCTAGTCTTTATTCGGCCCAAGTGTGATTGACCACCGAAGTGGTAGTTTAATAGTTTTACACTCTAATTACACTCTAATTATCTCACTAGCATCATGTTTATTTTAGTGAGAAAGTTATGCTGGTATAAACATGCGTCAACATATCAATAAATTTGTCACTAGTAATGAAACTAAATTTATAAGCAAAGATGTTAAGAAGCCGGCAATTTTAAATCAAAAGGCAATCAACACAAACAGTGACTGATATTTAACATAGCAACTGGCAACACATTGATTGTTTAACAGAAACATAAAATGTCAAAAGCAGAAACAAACCAAACCAAACATAACATCTCAACACACACTTAAACCAACCAAACAACATGAAGGTTGGATATCTCAAACTCCTCAGTACTCTTCATTGTCATCATCATCACCTTCAGCAGACTCAGCACCAACTTCCTCGTAATCCTTCTCAAGGGCAGCCAAGTCCTCTCTGGCTTCAGAGAACTCTCCTTCCTCCATACCCTCACCCACATACCAGTGCACGAAAGCACGCTTGGCGTACATCAGGTCAAACTTGTGGTCAATCCTAGAGAAGACCTCAGCAACACTGGTGGAGTTGGAGATCATGCACACAGCCCTCTGCACCTTGGCCAAGTCACCGCCTGGGACGACAGTGGGTGGTTGGTAGTTGATACCACACTTGAACCCAGTTGGGCACCAGTCCACAAACTGGATGGTCCTCTTGGTCTTGATAGTTGCAACAGCTGCATTCACGTCTTTGGGGACAACATCACCTCGGTACATCAGACAACAGGCCATGTATTTCCCATGGCGAGGATCACATTTAACCATCATGGATGAGGGCTCAAATGCAGTGTTGGTGATCTCAGCAACAGAGAGCTGCTCGTGGTAGGCCTTTTCAGCTGAGATCACAGGGGCATAGGAGGAAAGCATGAAATGGATTCTTGGGTAGGGGACCAAGTTAGTTTGGAACTCATTGACATCAACATTAAGAGCACCATCAAACCTCAGAGATGCAGTCAAAGAAGAAATCACCTGGTCGGATTTTGAAAAACAAAATATTAAATTAAATACAAACCACTTACTATTAACTAATGAATAAAAATACAGAATCTAGGGTATTTATACCTGAGAAATGAGCCTGTTGAGGTTGGTGTATGTGGGCCTCTCAATGTCAAGTGATTTGCGGCAGATGTCATAGATAGCTTCATTATCAAGAAGCACAGCAACATCAGTGTGCTCAAGCAGAGAATGGGTTGAAAGTACTGAGTTGTATGGCTCCACAACAGCAGTGGAAACCTGTGGGGATGGGTATATGGTGAAACCCAGCTTTGACTTTTTCCCGTAATCAACAGAAAGCCTCTCCAGCAAAAGGGATCCAAGACCAGATCCAGTACCACCACCAACAGCGTGGAACACCAAGAACCCTTGGAGCCCAGTGCAGTTATCAGCCAACTTGCGGATCCTGTCTAGGCAGAGATCGACAATTTCCTTACCAATGGTGTAATGACCTCTGGCAAAGTTGTTGGCAGCATCCTCCTTGCCACTGATGAGTTGCTCTGGGTGGAAGAGCTGACGGTATGTGCCTGTGCGTACCTCATCGATCACAGTTGGCTCGAGATCCACAAACACTGCACGTGGAACGTGTTTGCCAGCGCCAGTCTCACTGAAGAAAGTGTTGAAGGCATCGTCACCACCTCCTACGGTGACATCACCAGGCATTTGTCCATCAGGCTGCAGGAAAGGAGAACCCGAAGTCAGGAAGGACAGATCTTACCGAATAAGAGAATATACACATAAATTCAAATGGATAAAACATCCATCACCAGATCTGACAATATAGCATAGCAGTAAATCTAGATCCGAAGGAATTTTCCCATCATATTAAAACATAACGCATTGTGAATTTAAAGAGGCTACATGTTTGTAGTTTCTCAAAATTCAGGAAGAAACCAACTAGATCTGATAAAATAATAACTGATCGATGAATTTAATAGTTACATCACGAAAGATATGCAGCTACCAATTATCACTAGATCTGACGAATGCATTTCAATATGAATGTGAGGTCAAAATGCCATCGGATCTGATAAACTACAATACCGGCTTTCATTTTAATCGACAACATATGAGAACGATTCGAAAAGCTAAGGAATCTGACAAATTCAAAAAAAAAAAAAAAGTACAAATACAGATCTACACTAAGATAACAAATATTGAAATCAAATCCACAGATCTATCAAAACTACATGCACTAAAACAAAATCAAACACAGTATCCAGTAATTCAGCAGCTAAAAAAGGAGAAATGATGAAGAACACGAACCTGAATGCCATGTTCAAGGCAGTAAAGCTCCCAACAAGCATTTCCGACCTGGATACCGGCCTGTCCAATGTGGATCGAGATGCACTCCCTCATTTTCGGATATTTTTGAAAAAAACGAAGAACTGGAAAGAGATGTAAATTTGAAAGAGAGGGAGAGATGGGAAGGGAAAACCAGAGGCGTATACAAAGACGTCTCTGGGTGAAAAATTTTCGGAGTGAGGAATGGAAATAGCGGAGGGGAGGATTTATAATAGGGGTGAGTAGGAAAAAGAGGCATCGTGGGGCTGATATTGTTTGATGAGACTAACGGACGGTTGGTGAACGTTGCCGCCGCTCCGTTATGTAGGGGTGCAGATTGCTTGCTTTTTAAATTTGAATTATTTGGTGCTCAGCTGGAATTTGGAGATAGGTAATTATTTAAATGAACCATAATTAATAAAATCAAATAATTTAAAATGTTCGAGCTCAAGCTGTCAAGCTGAAGTCTTATCAATAGGGTACTTCCGCATGTAACAAAACAATTTATAGTAGCATTATCATAAATTCGAGTGTATATGAATTTGTATTATCATCATGTATAATTATTATTACTGTTATTTATATATAATATTATTGTTATAAAAATATTTTTAATTTTTTAATATTAATAATATATATGCATAATAGTGATAGTGAATATGCATAACAGTGATAATATATATACATGATAGTAGAGATGTTAAACGGGCCGCGGGCCGGCCCGTTTAACCCTGTTTTTTACAGGATTAGATCCGAGCATATAGCGGCCCGTATAAAACCGGGTCTTTTTGGCTCGGACCGGTTAGCCCGCGGGCTAAACGGGCTAGCCCGCCGGTTAACCGGGCTGGCCCGGTAGCCCGATTTTTTGTAATTAAATTAATTAATTAATATATAATATAAGTTAATTAAATTGAAAAGTGATTGTGGGCAGTGGAGGTGTGGGCCGTGGGCCTGTGTACTGTGGCTGTGGGCTAACCTGATTTCCCCTCACTTGTGTTACGTAATTGTAAACTTTATTAATTAAATTTTTATTAATTATTAATTACTAATTCATTATTAACAAATAACTTAACTACAGATTAAAATAGAAAATAAGTAAATAAGTTAGATTTCAGATGATGATGATGATGAAGAAATGGAAGAAGATATTTTATCATTGTCCAAGGAAGGATCTTATACCGAAGATTGAAGAGTTTGGAGATGTTTATTAAATTTTAGTTGTTAATGTATGAATTTTATGGATGTATGAATTTTTTTGGATTATGTTATGGATGTGTGAACTTTAGTTATTAAATCATTAGTTCTATTTTATATTAAATTTTAAATTTGTAAAAAAAATCTACCCCGAGCCCGTTAGTGGCCCGTTTAGCCCACGGACCACTAGGGTTAGGGTTATGTCAGAGCATATAGCGGCCCGTTAAGGATGAACCGCTAAAGCCCGGAGCCCTGTAGGGTTAGGGCCAGTCCGTTTAACATCTATACATGATATGATTAGGGGTGGACGGTACGGCATACCGAAATTTTTTTCGTCATACCGTTACCGTACCGAAATTTTCGATATCAGAAAATATCATACCATTGTTATACCGAAAATTTCGTTATACCGAACTTCGATATACCGAAATTTCGATACCAAAAAAATCATACCGTTTTCATACCGAAAATTTTGGTATACCGAAATTTCGGTATGACAACGACATACCGAAATTTTTTATTTTTTCAATATACCATGATATACCGAAATATTTCGATATACCGAAATATTTTTGGTATACCGAAATATTTTCAATATGAAATTTTCGGTATATCGTGATATACCGAAATATTTTCGGTATACCGAAACATTTCAATATACCGAAATATTTTCGGTATATCGCGGTATACCGAAATTTCTATATTTATATACCGTTACCGTATCGAAATTTTCGATACGATACCATACCGTACCGAAAATTTCGATAAATTCAATTTTTTTCGATACGATAAGTGCGGTATACCGGTATTTTCGATTTTTCCTCCACCCTCTAATAGTGATATTTTTATAATTCGAGTTTACCGTGGACTCAGGTTCATATAAGTTTTTGTCATTTAGAAAAGCCTGCAAGGTAATTACAATAAAGAGCAAAATTTTATATGAATATTCAAAAATTATTAAAAATTCACACTTAAAATATAATTAAAATATTAATAATTATTTTTTTTATCGGTAAATGCTAGTTGTTAGTAGTTACAAGTTACTTCGTCAAGTCTCTCAAACACTCCAAGCCAACCTTATATCTCCCCCAATATCTCCAAGCTAACCTTATATCTTCTTTAATTCGTTCCCAAAGAGAATCGAACTCAAGTCATTCACTCAAGTGAGGAGCCCGGTGGCCAGGTGAGCTAGCTCACCTATTTTATTATTATTATTATTAATAATTATGAGCGTGTAATTATTATTAAAATTCCACACTTACCCCTCTTTATATTTTAAAAAGGGGGATTAAAGATTTATAAGTCACATAACTTATCTTCATTTTGAATTTGGTCCTTCTAATTACACATTTTGATAACAGTGACGACCGCCAAAACCGTCTAAGCCGCCGTCTTGGCACTTGGTGGCACTCAGCCGCCAACGCAAATATCAAATCGCCAAAAAAATTGATCAATAAATAATATATGGAGGAAGGGTTAAAAAAAATGATATATGGTGTAAATAAGTGATATTTTTAAAAGGATAGATATAAGAGAGTAGTGTTACTTTTTTGCTATTTTAAATAATGGAGAAAATCTTTTCATTTAGGGTATGTTTGGTTCGTGGGATAGATACTTTTATCCTACTAATAAGGAGAATAGATAATTTAAATTGTAAGAGGAGGATTTACTATGATGACTTATGATACTTTGAGCCTATATATTATGGGTTGACCATTTGGACTATTTACCCTCTTAGCCCAATTATTTATTGTCCTAAACTCTTATTTGAATTTTCTTTTTCAAACAAATATCCTTTACTAAATTCAAATATTATTCAATTTTTAAGAATTACGTATAAAAAAAAAGGAGAACAAATATCCGCATCATTTGAACTATGGCCAAAGTTATTAACACTACTTATTTAGTAAAGACACTATCTAGATCAAGATACTATCATTGAATTAATACACTACCACAAAAATACCATCTCTACCCTTTTTTTAAAACCTAATTTCTCCCACTTACCTCACTCTGCACCCAATTGCCGCCCACCCCTAGTTTTTTTTTTAAAAAAAATGAATTTTTAACTTCTTCTTCTTCTTTTTTTTGAACTTCGGTTATAATCGGAAAAAAAAAATCTAAAAGTTTGCTTATTTCACTTTTTTTAATTTATTTATTTTAATTCATAGTTTTGTGTTTTCAGTTTGAAAATTTTTGAGTTATTGGTTGTATTTCTCAGTTTCCGATGGTGGCAGCGGCAATGGACATCTACGACAGCAACAGCATCAATCTAATAGAAAAGGAAATTGTGCCAATTAGATTTTAGTTTTAAGGGTAATACAGTCAACTCATATGTAATTTAAAAAATATATATATATTAAGGGAGTGCCTTCACTATAATGGCTAGTGCCAATAACCTGGGCCTTGAACTAATATAAAGTGGTCCAAACATTTTATAGCCTAATAATCGGAAGTAGGCTGCCTAATATATTGGGCCCAAAACTATTTTCAAGTTAACTGAATGGGTAATTTGCATACACGGTTCAATAATATGCACTAATATTTAAAATATGAACTAAAATACCATTTATGAATTGTGACGTTGAATAAGATACAAGATATTTGTATGTTATTTATTCGACTTAATTGGAAATGAAATCATAGTAATATTTTTGTAAATTGTAATCTATCTAAAATTTTGAATATTAACAAATAAAATTTCAATTTAGAAAATTTTCTGAAAATCTAACCAATAGGCAAACTTGCATCTGCCCGAAAAATGAGATTAATTATGCTTTATTATCTGAACTAATATAAACATATTAATATAATTAATTATTCATGCGACACATTATTTACTAAAACGAAAAAAAAATGTGGTTTTACCTGCAATTAAACCTATATTTTCATGGGCTGTATGATATAATGGAACCATCAGATAAGTTGCAACTTTGTTTGTTTTCAAGCCCGGCCCATAACATCACCAATTTGCAATAGATTTTTTTTTTCCTTTTCTGGAATTTGCAATTTAAAATTTAGTTGTTATTAAGCGTAACCAACCATTAAAAATAACCCAATAGTAATGGGGGAGTATGTGAGAATAGTTATCTGAATCGCAGGAAGGAAATTCTTAATGCAGCGCGCAGGACTAAGGGTGTTAATGAGTCAAGCCAACACACAATTTATTCGTGCTTGACCTGTAAATAGATCAAAATCGATTCGAACTATTCGAGTTCGAGTTTATAAATACTCGGCTCGAGAGGCTAACGAACCTAATCGAGTTTGCACAATATTTAATATTTTTTTATTAATTTTTTATGCATAAATAAAGTTGTCGAGTTCGAGTCGAGCCTAGTTTTTTTTTTAAAAAAAGAGCTAAAATTTATTTAATATTTTATTTTATTAAAATAATAAAATCGTCGAGTCTAGCCGAGCTCGAGTCTTTCGAGATCTTAGCTGAGTTACACGAATTATTATTGGAAAATCACATATATTAATATTTAAAAGTGTATAGTTAAAAAATGACTATTAAGTAAAAAAAGTGTGGCTTTTCAATAATACCAAATGTAACTTTTTAAAATACACTTGAGTTACACGTTGCACCTGATGCACAAGAAATTTATTATATAAAACTTGTAACAAAAAAACTACTATGTTGATTCACAATATGACATTTTTAAGCGAAAAGTTATATATATATATATATATATATATATATATATATATATATATATATTATATTCTACCTCCGTCAAAAGATTTTTTCATAGATTCACTTGCACACATATTTAGAAAAAGTAAAATGTGTGAATATGAAGTTAAATAATAAAGTATATAAGTACTGAAAAGTGTATAGTTAAAAAAATAACTTTTCAGTCATAACAAGTGTGACTTTTCAATAATAATAATTTTTTTTTTAAATGCACTTGAGTTACACGGTGCACCTGATATACAAGAGATTTATTCTATAAAATGTGTAACAAAAAAAAACTACTATGTTGATACACAAAATGACATTTTTAAGCTAAAAGTTATACATATATTATACTACCTCCATCTCGGGATTTTTTTCATAGGTTGACTTGTACACATATTAAGAAAAAGTGAAGTATGTGAGTGTGAAGTTAAATAATAAGATATGAAAAAATGTACTTTATTGACTTTTATAAGTGTGAGTTTTTTTTTTTTTTTTTTTGGTATGAAAAAAGAGTTGGGACATCCATATATGAAAAATGTGAAAATTATCTTGGGACAAAAGGAATAATAAATAAAAGGGTTTCAGTTTATAAAATTCCCGACTTTTAGGTTGAATTTCAATTTAATCATGGATTTCATTATTACAATAAAAAAATCTCAATCTTTAATTTGAGTTGCAATTTGATACATATTTTTTTTATTTTCGATCGATAACAAATGACGTGTCATGCCGTATTTATGTGATTGTGGCTCAATTTATAAATCTAACAAGCCAGACATATCGAGATATATTTATAGTAAATGTGTGAAAATTTTGAATTTATATAGAATTAACCCTTTTATAGTGATTAAAAAGATAATAATTAAATTATTGTATAATCATGCTCTTTAGCATTAAAGGTTCAGTTTTATTAAGCATGCATGCAAGATTTTGACCAATTGTTCAATTAAAAGGTATTTTTATACATACCAAATAGTCCAAATTTTGCTATGTTGAAGAGGGTTTTTACTTGGCATTTTTACTACTTATGAGTGAAAAAATACGTATTTGAGTCATAACTTTATCAATAAAAAGAATAAACATGCAACTTATAATGCCTAATTATATCTAATGAGCTCAATTCCAATTCATGAGCTGTGACACTGACATTAAAACAAGTTGAATGTAACGTCTCATTTTATTAAATGCTTACAAAAAAAGTTAACGACATAATTAATGTCGAGCTTATAACTTCATGCATATGTTTCATCTTTATTCTTAAATAGCATTTAAAGTTGCACAAAAGTCATCCTACTTCATATTATTATAAAAACTTATAACATGATCGACATGCACATTGCAACAAACTAAGTGCTCAAAAGAGAAAAGAAGAGAATATATAATTAAAAGAATTAATATATCAACATGACCTTGATCAAATTTGAGAGTACACTTGTAACTATCCTCGTGATTACCGGAGCAATACTAGATAAATCTCGAGCAATCGAGCCGTCGAGTGTGGAAGGTTTGTCGTCTTCGGGACGTGCACCGGCACCGCAGACTTACCGAGATGAGTGTTACAAGAACATCGCAACAAATTGTAGTCTCTTGATTTTTGGAGATTGCAATGACCCGTACCCGCTGCCAGAGACTTATCTGCATTGTTGTCTTGAACTACATAAAGTCACGGAGAATTGTTTTAATAATGTAATCCTTAAAGAAGTCCCTTGCAAACCGCGAGCTAAATCTGGTTGGTACGATTGTAGTATCTTGTAATACCCCTTAATAATATTTTATATACATAATTAAAACTAAACACAATTTTTGGCTCTTTTCTTTTGCAAGAGTACAATGTTTTGTTCATCCTATTTCTATATTTTTGTAATCAATACTAGAGACGTACAATTAATGTAGATGATGCGAAATGCGTCATTTAAATATTGAGAGTGAGATTTATGTTTTGATGTCTCGTGTTATCTATTTTTTAAAGTGTTTTCACAAAAAAGGATATAGATGATCGATTTGTACAACCTTCCTCAAATGATCATTTGTAAAACTTTTTTGGTACTACAAATTTAAAATTTCATCGTAACTCTAAATCTAAAATTTCACTTATGGTCCCAAAAGAAAGGGCCCATTAATCTCAACGCAGTCTATTTTTCGTCATTTTAGATTCAAAAATTTTTATACACTTTTGGTCACAAAAAATTGCAATTCTAGTTTCAAGAGAATTGATAAATTGCAATTTTATGGTCCCAAGAGAATAAGCCAAATTGCAACTTTGGTCTTAAAAATTAATGGATGGGACAAAAATTGTAAAAATTTTAGGTATTAAAAATTTGTTAGCCCAATAACTTCTTTTCAATTTGATTTTGGTGCACATGGAATATACATTTTAATATTTGTCCTGTAAGTTTGAAAATGTGTAATTCATGTTTTGATATTGATCATGTTAGTTTGAAAATATTTTGAATTTTGTCCGTTTACAAATTTACAGGACCAATATCAAAACATGATATTGATCATATAAGTTTATAAAAGGACCAAAATTAAAATAATTTTAAATTTACAGGACCAATACCAAAATGTATACTTCATACCAAATTCTAAATCGTGACAAGTTATAGGATTGTAAAAACTTTAATTCTAAAATTTATAAATTTCATATAGGTATCAAAGACAAAAACTTGTATGAAGATAGTGTAAAAATTATCTTGGGACAGAAGGAGTATATAATTCGAGAATGCATGGTATTCCGTAAAATTATATAATGCATCGAATCGACATTCCACAGATACTTGGGTATATGATGGATGAGATACACATCCGATACACCAGCTGATGTATTCTAATTAAAAAAATAATTGATAATATTGAATATCATATGTATGGAACACAAAGTAAGTCTCTTGTGCACCAGGTGCATCGTGTAACTCAAATGTATTTTTAAAAAGTTACACAAATTATTACTGAAAAGTTACATCATTAAAGATACACTTTTCAGTAATAACATATGTAACTTTATAAAAATGAACTTGAGTTGCATGCTGCACCTGGTGAAACACGATTATTCAGGTTACACCGGGCCAAATTAAAAATATATATATATTGACTCTCTATGGTCAAATTTTACAATTATTAATTATTTTTCAACCTTGATTTTTTTTTTTGAAGAGTTTTCAACCTTGAATTAAATTTGTCTTGTTTTGGATTAATTCACAACTACTGGGGGATATTTTTCTTAATTCGCAAATAGAAAAGAAAGATCGTCTTTTACTTTCTATTTCAAAATCATGATTTATTCATGTTCGTCCTCCTATCTCCATTTGTTAAGGGTTCAACATTCATTGGACATCTATTTTCTTTTTTTACTTTACAACTTTAGGTGTAAATTTTATTGTAAAATTAGTTAAATTTATAGATATAATAATATAAAAAATAAAAAAATTATAATCGTACCTACACCATATTTTTCCAAAAAAATTCTGTAAATTCATATCTCTACGCAACTTAGCTTGCATTTGTGCAATAAATTTTAGTTGATGAAAATTAATCAATACAGCCTTATAGCAACCCATTGTACTAAGTACCTTTAAGAAAAAAAAAAAAAAAAACAAGTTGTGCTTTGAATTTATTTTTCCTCCATAGTATTAATTGTCTCAACTCGATTTTAGTTTTAGACAAAATTTTGGTATATTTTGAACGTTATTCACCGAATAATCTTAGTTGATTAGTATTAATTATTTTAATAAATAATACTATTACTTATGCATTAATTATACAATAAAATTGATGTTCATAGAAATTTTTTGATGCATGATTTATTATGGGAATGAGGAATTGAAGACATACATAAAAAAAAAAAAAAAAAGAGGAATGAGAATTCTCCAATTTTTAGATATGAAAGTTATTCTTTAGAAATCATTCCCCTCAAACAAATAATTTAACTTTGATTTCGTTTCAATTCTCTACTTTTAAAGTCTCAAGTAAACATCGTTAAGATGACGAATGAGAAATTTCTCCAATTTTTAAATATGAAAGTCACCATTCCTCTCAAACGAACAATTTAACTTTAACTTTAACTTCATTTCAATTCTCTACTTTAAAGGTCTCAACCAAATACGACCTTATTATTTACATTTTTCAGACTGAACTGAAACTCTAAAAGAGCCAAAACGTTCATCTCAATTGCCCTAAGCAGTCAATAATATTCTCTCTATTCCGGAGCTTTCACTCACTTGGGGAGGTGACATACGGATCAAGAAAAAGAGTGAATATAAGTGAAAAGTTAAAAAAAATTTAAAAATGTATTTTATTAATTTTTGTAAATGTATAATATTTCTTTTTTAGGTGTATAAAAGTAGCGCACAATTAGGGGTGTAAATGAGTTGAGTCGAGTCGAGTAGTGTTGAGCTCGAACTCAACTCGAAAGCAATACTCGAAGCTTGAAACTCGATTCGGCTAAGAACTCGACAAACTCAAGCTCGGCTCGACTCGATAATTTTATTGTTTTAGCTCTCTTTTTTGTCTACAATTCAAGATCGGCTCGGCTTGAGCTCGACAACTTTATTTATATATAAAAAATTAAAGAAAAAATATTAAATATTGTGCAAACTCGATTAGGCTCACAAACCTCTGCAACCGAGTATTTATAAACTCGAACTCGAGAGCTACTCGAGTAGCTCGAGCTCCAGTCGATTTCGATCTTTTTACGAATCGAACACGAGTAGATTGCTAGTCGGCTTAACTCATTTACACCATGCACACAATACTTTGTCTTAAATAATATTTGAAAAAGAGGTTTCCTTTTTAAAAAAGATAAAGCATAATTAGCATGTGTCAAAGGAAATGCACGCCAAGCAATCATTTCAAAAGAGTAGTTAGACAGAGTAAAACAGGCTCATGAATTTCTGTATCCATAATTATTATATGAAAAAGTTACAAGTAGTGTCATGGATTTGAATTGGAAAGAAAAAAATTGGGAATTATGTAGCATAATTAATTTATTAGTATTTGGTAACATAATTATTCAACGTGGATGTGTTGGCCAACATATTATTGTGTGGTCCAAATCCAATTTAGTATTAATCTTTGGTTGCGGCTCTTCTGTTCATTGTACTTGTTTAGGCCCTCTTCTGGGATCTTAAATGTTATACTCCAAATCCAATTTAGTATTCAAATTAATTGGTTTAATTGGTATAAATTTAGATTTTAATCATGATTCGTCAACTCGTATAACATGGGATAAAAAGTTTTTTTTGTCCCATAACTTATTGAGTGTTCGAATTTAATTCCAAAATTTTTAACTTTTCAATTTTGGTCTCGTAACTCTTTATATTTGTTCAATTTTGATCTCATTTTTACCGAAAATATAAATAATACTCCCTCCGTCACAAAAAATATTGCATACTTTCTATTTTGGTTTGTCCCACAAAAAATTTGCATGCCTAAAAGTGGAAATTATTTATTAAATTCTACTCTCACAACACACATATAATATTCATAAAAATGTACTTATTATACATCTTTCTTAAACCGTGTGCCAAAAAGACACCGCAATGTCTTCTAGGACAGAGGGAGTATCATTTTTTGCCATGCACAACACATGTTGTGGTTGAATTTGGAATTTTTGGGCACTCTTGCTGACGTGGGTGCCAATTAATTAATTTTTTTTTTGTATTTTTTTTTACTTATTTTTTCTATATTACTGAAACACTAATAAAAATAATAAAATATCATGAAGAATGATGGAAAGTCTCAAACTCAACTACCATGTGCACCGTGCATTACAAAAAAAATATTATTTTCACTTTTTCGATAAAAATGAGACCAAACTTGGACAAACTCTAAGAGTTACGGGACCAAAACTGAAAAGTTAAAATTTTTGGGACCAAAATTGGACAAACTCTAAGAGTTATGTAACCAAAATAGAAAAGTTATTTTTTTTTGGATCAAAAGCGGACACTCAATAAGTTATGGGACTAAAAACCTTTTTTTCTCCGTATAACATCAACTCATAAAAAAAATGTTAAGACATATGTGGTGCATTATTTGAGAGGAAACTCAAATTTGAAATGTCACTCAATTGAGATAGTGTATTTAGTGGGAGACGATTTTACTTGTGTAAATGGGTTGATTTTGAAATTTAACTTAATTTTAATTAAAAAAAAGAGTATAATAGAGAAGAGAAGTTTATAACAATCACTTTTCCGTGCAATCATCTTGATGTTTCTCATTTTTTGTGGGTTCATGATTTTCCAACGCAATATGAATCTCGACGGTGTTTAGACTGGAAGGAACTTTCCACGCATTGCGTTTGAGTTGTTCCTCTCCATTGTATTTCTCCTAGACTGTTTTTTTTTTTTTTTTTCGTGTGATTTGTTAGTCTTTGGTGGCTCTTTTTTCTCCTAGCAGTCTCACATATAGCTCGTAACAAGAATAGTGTAGGGATACAGTGCACGATGGATGAAAAAATAATAAAAATAATCAGAAAATCGAGGCTTGTGAGGAACACGATTTCCTTAAAATAAAATATATCCCTCATTCTCTAGGTGCTTAGTGAATTTATGGGACACTTGTTTCCCAGGATACAACGATAATAAAGTAACGATATAGCACTATATCTTGCTTAAAACGAACCGAGGAATTGTTCGTAAATCACCGGAGTAAGAACGAAAATTTTAGCGAAATATTTGGACAAAGAAATTGGCAGGTTATCGGAAAGTATCTGGGTATTTTCCACTCAATATTGTATATTTTGATATTCTTGTGTTTCTTGCAACACAAAAGAATACTATTTATAGTACTAAAAAAATGACTGTTGGAGTGTGGCTATAAAGACCCACAAATGGTCTTGACCGAAACCGAAAAAAACGTATGAATTAATTGCATTAAAACAGGTTTTTTAAGTTTCAAAACGTGTTGTAATTGTAGAGATTTTGAAATCTCAGCAGACCTGAAAAAACGTCTCTCGGGAAATAAAAATTTAGGCAAAACTTAGTTTGTCAGGCCGCCACCAAATCGGTGCAACATTCGTGTCCGCAGGACGCGCCCGCAGGCCCCGCACACAAGTTCGAGGTTTTTAGGCCAAATTCAACCATTATTTGCCACCCCCCTGCGCGCACGCGCAGAGTGTGGAGGAGCATAACCCCATTACTTTCTTGCAAGCTAAGGATGAGTTTCTCCTTATATACCCACTTCCTCAACAACACTTTTTCAATGTGGGACAAGGCTCTTAGCTTTTCCCTTTTATTTCTCTTCGTTCTCATCCTCAACACTAATTTTTCAATGTGGGACAAAGGTTTCCTTCATTTCTTCATTTGTTACAACAAACTTAAAAATGCAATTTCTCATTTACCCAATATCGAAATTGGACGAGTAATATATTGAATCGAAGCTCTCTTCGAAGAGAACAAATTCCAACAAATAGTTGAGCTCATAAGTTGACGAATCATGTCAAGACCGCTTGTCACCTCTGGATTGGTGCGGATAACAGGTTCTAAGGGCCTGTTTTGAAATTTTACAAAACTGTTTTTGAAATAGTTTTTTTTCAAAAACTGTGAGAGAGAGCTTTTAAAAATAATAATTTTATAAGCTATTTTAAGAGTTTTAAAACAAACACTAAATTGGATTAAGGATTAACTTCTCTTGTTTGCTTTCAATGCATTTGGAGGTTGCCGCTTGTTCCAAAAAAAAAAAAAAATCTATTATACGTTTTTGATTCGTTAAAAAGAAATCACTTGGAAGAGTTAATATATAGTTGTATTAAAATGTTTCCTTATGATATTAAGATTTCATTTTAGTAACCAAACTAGAAACAAATATACTTAGATGTGTATTACATGTCTTTAAGATCACATCTAGTGAAGGCGCAGCGTTCTATTAAAGTGAAGAGTGTGTCTTGGGTGCACTTATGTGCCTCACATGCACTCTTAATTGAGTTTCAATTTTATATTTAATTTTGATCAGCTCATTTTTAAAGTTGGGCATGCACCCAAATTTTTGTGTGAAATGAGAAATATTTTTGTGATTTTAAAAAAAGAACTGGAGTTAAAATATCAAATCAAAATCCAATTGAATATTCTTGACAAAGATTTGTATGAAATGAACTCGGGTTCTCAAATACCACTATCATGTGTATACACTATCACTGTTATGTATATTTACTATCACTGTCATGCATATACACTATCATTATTAAATAAATAAATATATTTTTTTAATAATGATACTGATTACACATGACAGTGATACGAGTTCATGTGAACTAAAATTTACAAGAGATCTACTCAATATTTTTTAACCCATGATATTTTCGATCATGTTAATATCAAACAAAATTATTTATATACGATCAAAACTGATTCGTCATGCTTGATATTATTTAATCAGAAATGGAATCAAACAATTTTGGAAGTGAATTTTGAAAAGAAATTGTCCCCTGATAGTACTACAGAAAAAAGCAATTCAGTGTCTGTTTTAAAATACTTAGAACAGCTTCTAGAATAGCTTTTGAAGAAAAAAAAAACTATTCTAGAAGCTGTTTTGTAGAGTTTCAAAACATGCACTTAAAATAAGACGTGTCAAAATTCATCTAAGCCGAGTGTTGGAGTGTGGTCATAAAGACCCACAGATGGTCTTGACCGAAACCGAAAAAAACGCCTGAATTAATTGCATTAAAAATGCAATTGATAACTTATAAATTAGAGTAGGTTTATTTGATAAATTTGAGTTACTATTATTGATATTACTGTTATAAAAATATATTTAACTTTTTAATAATAATAATAATATATAATATTCAGTCACACATAACAAAAATAATATATAAATATAACAATGATAATTAACAAACTCAAATTCGCATCATACAAGTTCTTATCTATAAATTAAAGGTGATGGGTTGATGATGCACACTATGCTTAGTGTTGTTATTATGTAAATCAATTTCATCGTTAATTCGGTTTATAATTAATGATAAAGTTTTATGTGGATAATACACACCAAAAATAGAATATATATATTAATATTGACTTGATTCAGATTGTGGTTCGATTTAAATTATTCATTTATTGATAATTTGAATTGGGTCAAATTGTTACACACGAATCCTATTTTCATGTGTATTAATTAATATAAATAATTAACATTGAAAATAATTTTAGCATATAGCATGTATAAAAGATAATGAAACACAAGTGGAATAATAAAATAAAATAAGAGATATATGCCTGGAAAGTTAATATATAACTGCTTATTTGCTCCTTTCATTCCACACAATAAATTTAATTTTTATATTTATCTGTTCCACAAAATAAATCATTTACTATAATTAAAATATCATTAAATTTATATTTCTATTTAATATATAATTATATATTATTAGTAATTCTCTTGAGCTATAATTATAGTGATTAAATGCTAAAAATAAAACAAATATTTTGATTTATAATAACTTCATTAATGTGCATAAAATACATGTAATTAAGCTACCCCAATGATTATAATTTGACAAGGAGTTGATTTTCTTTCTTTTCTTTTTTTTTAAATATAAAGAAAGTCCATCAATAAAAGTACAAAAAAGTTTATTTAGAATTAGATATGCATGCTTTATTTCATTTTTTCAGGAGCTAAGCACATGCCTAGCAAAATTTAGCCTAATAAAGGTGCTAGTGAATATTTAAACTAGGGGTAACTGTGGATCTATTGTCCCAAAAAGCACGTACAGCACAACCAAAACCACCTTCATTTTTAAATAAAACCTTAGTTTTAAAATTAAATTAAACAAAATGGGACTTATTTTGCTGCACCACCCACTAACACATATATATATATATAATTATGTGTCTTCTTATATTAAAAATCTTTCGGAAGATTCTGCTATCTTATACGATAGACTTAAAAAGAATCATTCGCCTTGGAATGATAAGCATACCCAAGCAGTCATCAAAATCTTGTCATGTGAATTCTCCATAGATAAGGAGTATTATCACTGGTAAAACCAAATTCTGATTTCCATTTCCAGACCCATTGAATTCCTGAGTCAATGAAAAATCTACAGGTAGTTTTACTACTTGTATTGTGAGTAACAAAATAAATATATATATATATATATACATATATATATATATATATATATATGATTATTACTCCATCCGTCCCAAAGACAACGCATATTTTCTATTTTGCTCTGACCCACAAAAAATTTACATATCTAAAAATGGAAATTATTTATTAAACTTCACTCTCACACTACACATATAATATTTATAAAAATATATTTTTATACCTTTTTCTATCGAGTGCCCAAAAAACTCCGCAATGTCTTCTGGAACAGAGGGAGTATTATTTAACTAAATTTGTTTCTCAACCGGCCTATTTATAAGCATACTGTATTTATGATGTAAAAAATAATAAAACAAAGTGAATATTTATAATATTGTCAAGAGAATTAATATAAATAGATTAGTTCACTTGAAATATCTTAATATGTAAGAAAATAATAGATTAATTTAAAATATTGTCAAGAGAATTAATATAAATAGATTAAATCTATATTTATATAAGTTTGAAATTTTTTATTAAAATATCTTTTTTATAGAAAAAGCAATTAGACCGACCATTAAAAAATGTTCTCTCCTATTCAAAATGTATGCCATTTTAGGTATTCACTCTATTTGGAATTTAGACGTTTTACACTTTTTAATATTAATTATATATTTTTCAATTTATCATTAGCATCATTAATAATTACTTAGACAATAATAATCTTTAAAGTCTTTATATATGAATTTCAAAGTTATTAATTAAGGATATAATAGAAAGTCAATGATTTTTTTAATGTGTGTATAATATTGATTTAAAATGACATACATTTTGAAAAGAAGAGAATACTATATATGATAAATTAAATTAAGTAAAAAATCTAAAAAATAAAAGCCTTAAAAAACATTAAATAACCCATCAATTAAATCTGATTTCACTATTTTTTTTCTTATCGTTTAAAAAATGGTATTTGTGTTAAAAATAAAAAACTGTATTTTAAATATTTTAATCGGTATTAATATTTGTGTCCGCAAATTGCATTGTATATAGTTGATACATAATTAATTAATATTATTCGTTGCAAATATTTAATGCTTGAACAATGAATATTATTCAATTAAATTAAAATAACTAAATTGTACAACAAAAATAACTAATATTATTTAGTGATTAAATAGTTTAATATGATTATTAATCTAGTAATTTAAATAGTTTAATATGATTATTAATTATTAATTTAGATGCCAAGACCAAGATCAGTGGCCTTGTCGAGTGTTATAATAAAAATTCTCTAAACATCAAATCAGATCTTCAATTTAAAAAAATAAAATAAAAATTGCATCTTCAATAAATAATAAATAGTTTAAAAAATAATGTTCACGTAATCGATGCATATTTATGGATCTTAAAAAAAACGCGTTGGGTCCAATATTTATAATAATTATAATTAAAAATAATCAAGTTGTTGTATGGTACGATGACAACAAGATAGAGGCGCTGTTTGGCTCTATGAATTGGACTTTTTTTTTTAGCCGAATTAAATAAACCCAATCAATTAGTAATGAAGTTGTTCGTCTACGTAATTTTATTACAACGTAGGAGTACGTATCTCCATGAAGCATAATATTAGTGGATTTGCACGTAATTTGATAAATTAATCATAAGTTGCAGGATGATTATAATCTGGTCAATCTAATCCTTATAATTCGTGAGAATCAATCTTATTCGGATTATCAAATCGTTGATTAAAAAAAATTTATATTGTGTAAGATTGAGATGCTAGCCTACCAAATAGCTTAGATATGGACCATGCTATGTGTTTTCATTTAGGCAATTTAGGGACCAAGCTACACTATTCTTTTATTAAACATATTTGCAATCACTTCAGGATATGCATATATATATATATATATATATAT
>JAPKLY010000404.1:260036-289377 GCA_026898435.1 Prunella vulgaris
TTATTATTATTATTATTATTATTATTATTATTATTATTATTATTATTGACAGTCGATTCCTTTTATTTGAAATTGAATGAATTTCACTCTCCTAGGGATTGTGCTCGAAATGTAGTGCGTTTGCATCTCCGATTCATTAACAATCTCTCGTGTATCATATGAGAATCGTGTTGGAAAAGATAGTGTTATTGTGGTTGTAAGGCATTGTCGGCGTTGGAGTGAAAAAATGGCGTCTATCATGAGATAGAGAAGAACGAAGAAAACAGTGAGAGTGGATCAGCTATTGATAGCTACTCATATTGAAGATGGGATTGCAGATGCAAAATTTTCAAGCATTATGGTTATAATTTTTAGTTAGCTTACTTTGAAAGAATAAAGATTATAAAGTGCGCCTGTGGCTAAGGTGAGGCAGGGGCAGACTGTGAGCCTTCTGAGCAGCAATGGCTCAGATTCAAAGCTATTTGAGGTTATTTTTGCTTGTTTTGTCTACTTTGTCGACATGATTGTGAACTTTTACTTGTTTTTTTTTTCACTTATGAATATTATGTTGTGAAAGATATTTTATCCCGAGATTTACCTATTTTGAATTTTGTGTATCATCTTGTTGTGAAATTTGATGTAGTTTAATATAACTTACGAAAACGGATTATTTTAAAAATATCACCAAAACAAATCATGTAAAATTGAACTTTTGACAATCATTTGATTTAAACTATAGGTACAGAAATTTGAACTTCTGATAATCATTTGATTCCATTATATACACTATTTTTTTTTTCTGATTTCACTCTTTAATTTTTTGTGCATTTTTTTGCTGTAGAATTTTGTAGTATATATATATATATATATTGTGGTATGTATATATATTTTATAGTAGCTTTCATTAAGTATAATATTCCTCTATTAAGTATTAAATATTTATAAAATTTATGTAAAAAATCTAAATTGTTATAATATTAAGTATTGAAGTAAAATTTTAAATTATTATAAGGGGGTGAGAATGGATTCAAATTATAATAAAGCAATAATTTGTATTTAATTTAATAATAAATTGAATATAAAATTTTGAGAAGGGGGGATAGGCCAATGATAGGTTTAAATGAGTTTGTAGTAATTAAGAAAAATCTATTCTCTCGTAGTAAAAACTCTTAGGGTATGTTTGTTTTGGGACTAGCACGGATGAATGTAGGACATTGCGATCACACTCTACACGAGTTTGGGATGTAACATCCGAATTTCACATGCCAAACTCAATTCACACCTAAAAATACCTATTAAACCTATTATTACTCTTTCCAACACAACACTCATAAAATACCTATTATTATACATATAAAATCAATCATTATCACATTTTGATTTGACATAAAGTAACATCCTACACTACTAAAATCCCAAAACAAACACACACTTTTACTATTCATCAAGGTTTTCACATCTCAGGATTTCAAAGTCATGACTTGCTACGACCACTTAAATCCCAAAACAAACATACCCTTAGGGACCATTTGGTACGGTGGATAAAACCTATATTATTAATTCTTATCTTGGCCGAAATAATTTGGCAGACAACACAAAAATAATACTGACCCATTTTTTATATGGTCGTCCCGATTAAAAAAAATAAGAGTCATATTATACTTTTTTCACTATTCACAATTTAAAAATTTATGGAAAAAGTACAAAATGATTCAACAAATTGACAAAAATCACATATTGGTCCCGTGCAAAAAAAAAAAAAAAAAGCTTCCATGCAAAAAAAAAAAAAACATACTGCCGTGCAATTTTTTTTGAACCAATTTGTATATATAGTGATTTTTTTGAACCAATATGTAAGTGACCAAAAATTTATCTCACCCCACTCCTTACAATTTTTGGATGACTTGAATAATAACTTTTGTTCTTATATATCTATACATTACACCATACCAAGTGAAATTATTTTTCTCTCTCTTTATATATTATACCCTACCAAGTGAGATTATTTTTTAGAACTAATTTTATGTAACTTTTATATTACAACCTACTAAATAAAATAATGAGGATTTTAAATACAAAATTGATAGCATCTAGTAATACCTACCAAATGAGACCTTAAAGTAGTGTATTTCATAGACAATTTACCAAATAAGAAACATTAATAAGTGTGACACTCACAAATATATATACTCCTTTTGTATTAACTTAAATTTCATACTTTTTTTTGAAATATTTCACAATAAATTTTATACCCTAATAAAAAAATAAAACACTTTCACTAATCATAATACATTATATTCAAAATACTCATTAAAATGGGTCCAAAATTCAATAAAACAAAATTTCTTAAAATATGTGTAAGCAAAGTGTGAAGTTTAATCATAACTGAAGAGAGTACATATTAATTATATGTTATTATTTTTTTGAATTTAGGTATACACCTAAATATACAAACTATTCTGGATGGGGCGAGTATTTCTTTTAGTCAGAGATGCAGAAATCGGCGCTAGGCGGCCGCCTAGGCACTAGGTGGCAACTTGTCGACCCGATTTCTGCAAAATTGGAAATTTTAGGCGTTTTCGCTCCTACGCGCCGTTTAGGCGGTCCTAGACGGCCCCAAATTTGTATTTTTATCTTTAATTTAAAAAAAATTAGGTTGTCGCCTATGCGGCCAAAAAACGCTCGATTACCGATTTTCGATTTTCTACAACTTTACTTTTAGTGGATGTTTTTAATCAAAGAAAAATTATAAAATAATTCATAAACTTGACACTAATTATAAATTAATTTCATGCAGAAAAATATATACTTCTATATAAAAAAAACTACATATTTATTTATATAAATATTATTATTTTTTAAATTAATATGCAAACGACCCTGGACCCATTTAACAACTAGTCGACATGGTGACTCAATAGTCAACAGCCACGACATCTTTCGCCTTTTACCGTACAATACAACACTGTTATTCATTTTCCAATTCAAACTTTCAAAATAATTTTAATTGAATTTATTTTTTTCCAAATTTTTTTTTGGTGATTTATTTATAAGTTCAAAAAAATAATTATATTTATAAATAAATTCACAAAATTTAAATAGGAGTATTTTATTTTTTTGCACATAATTTTTTTTATTTAAAATTAATTTATAATTAATGTTAATTTTGTGAACTATTTTGTAGTTTTCTTAATTTTTTTATGGTCTGTTTTTTCTTTTTCTTCTTTCCACCGTAATAAATTAAGTACTGAACCTATGTTTTCTTTAAGCAATAAAACCCCTTTCTTAAGCCCCACTTCCCTTCCTTCTATAATATATGTATCGAATCTCACTCCTAAATTCCATGATTTGAGACATATCTCTACCTCTTTTGACCACCGGTTTTAATGATAGACATAGTCCGATAACTATTTTCCGGTAACCGCATATTCATTCTCTCTCCCTCTCTCTATCTACTCTCTCTCCCCTTCTGAAAGTGTTCTCAATGAATTAATAATAAAACACTCTCTCTCTCACTCTCTCTCTGTCATCCCCTACAGTTCAAGATTCTCGCATACCTTCTTCAATATGCCGAATATAAGAAAACCCACAAAATGTGCAACACTAAAGCTTGTTTCTTGAGGTGGGTTGTGATTAACAGCCGCTAGAATAGCATCTTTTCCCTTTTCTTCAACTTCAAGACTCCATTTTTTCCATGGCGGAACCAGCTGATGGGAAAGCAATGCCGGCGCCGGAGAAGAAGAAAGAGCAGAGCCTCCCGTTTTATCAGCTCTTCTCTTTCGCTGACAAATATGATTACCTTTTGATGGTTTCCGGCAGCGTCGGCGCCGTCATTCATGGCTCATCAATGCCGGTCTTTTTCCTGCTTTTCGGTCAAATGGTAAACGGGTTTGGTAAAAACCAAATGGATTTACACAAAATGACCCATGAAGTTGCTAAGGTTTGCATTCTTCCGTAGTTCAATTATCCAAATTTTTTTCTATTTTTTTGCAATTTTATTCAGATCTAACTGTTTGAATTTTGTCTCTGTTTGCAGTATGCTCTGTATTTCGTGTATCTCGGATTAGTAGTCTGCCTTTCTTCCTACGCAGGTGTGAAATTTTCTTTGTCGTTTTTTCATCTGTTTTTTCTAATTAAAATTTAAAAATCACAGTTTTTAATCTTTATAGTGGTCGTAATTTGAAATTAACCACAGTCACACGTGGCCCGTGGACTGTGCTACTGTCTTTTTCCTCATCACCCGTCGATTTTTTAAAAACATTTCCCTATTCCTATGCTCTCACTCTGCATCTCTTTCTCTCGAAAAATGGCGCATCGAAATTAGTAGTCCTTTTTAATATTTTAAGGCCCCATTTTTGGTTCAAAATTTCTGATCTATTCTTCTGTCATTCTTGAATAGTAGCTGAATAGTTTGTTGCTTAAAATGAAAAAAAAAAAAAACAGAGATTGCATGTTGGATGTTCAGTGGAGAGAGGCAAGCTGGTGCTTTGAGAAGAAAATATTTGGAAGCAGTGTTGAAACAGGACGTAGGATTCTTCGATACAGATGCAAGAACAGGGGACATCGTCTTCAGCATTTCAACTGATACTCTGCTTGTTCAAGATGCCATCAGTGAGAAGGTTCTCTCTCTCTCTCTCTCTCTCTCTCTCTCTCTTGTGTTTAAGAAAGGTAACGTTGCAATCATAGTATCGAACAAGTGTCAACTCAAAATAGGGGTCATTCGGAGGGCCGTTGAGGGCCATTTAATGCATTCCCATGCCGCAATATCTCACTTCCAAATCTGCGGCTCACGTTAGCTGAACTCACTTAACTTGGGCCACTATCATCCCCACTTGCCAATTTTGGTTATTTGATAGTAGTATCTTAAGATTCTAACTTTTTGTTTGATTAGAACTTTCAATACAAACGAATTAATTCAACGTTATTATAGATGAGATTAAATTCTGCTTGAATTAATTGTTCTTGATTAAATGCTGGATATTGAAATTGTTGTGGTTTGCACATGATCCTAGGTTGGAAACTTCATCCATTATCTTTCCACATTTTTGGCTGGATTGGTGGTTGGTTTTGTTTCAGCATGGAAGTTAGCTCTCCTCAGTGTGGCTGTAATTCCTGGCATAGCCTTTGCTGGAGGTCTCTATGCCTATACTCTCACTGGACTCACCTCCAAGAGCCGCGAATCTTATGCTAGCGCGGGCATCATCGCCGAGCAGGTGAGTCTTTCTTGCATAATATGGTATGACATAACAATCTAGAGCTTGGATTAATGAAGGTCTACTCAATCTAAAAATATCAAGTATTTGTTTATATGTGGATATTTGCATATATTGAATTGACATCAATGATGCATTACAGTCGATTGCTCAAGTTAGGACAGTTTATTCCTATGTTGGAGAGGCGAAAGCCCTCGGTGCATATTCGGATTTGATACAGAACACATTGAAGCTGGGATACAAGGCAGGAATGGCTAAAGGGCTCGGCTTAGGATGCACTTATGGTATAGCATGCATGTCTTGGGCGCTGGTTTTTTGGTATGCTGGTGTTTTCATCAGAAACGGGCAGACAGATGGGGGCAAGGCTTTCACAGCAATTTTCTCTGCCATTGTTGGTGGAATGTAAGATGATCATATGATAGAAAGAATCTTGATTCTTGAGGCCATCTAAGATAAAATGGTTTGTGCAGGAGTTTAGGGCAGTCGTTTTCGAATCTTGGGGCGTTCAGCAAAGGAAAGGCTGCTGGATTCAAGCTGATGGAGTTAATCAAGCAAAAGCCTACTATAATTGAGGATGCATCGCGCGGGAAGTGCTTGAGTGAGCTGGTTGGGGACATTGAATTCAAGAATGTGACTTTCAGTTATCCATCAAGGCCTGATGTGGTCATCTTTAGAGATTTTTCCATCTTTTTCCCTGCTGGAAAGACGGTTGCAGTTGTTGGTGGGAGTGGTTCGGGGAAGAGCACGGTCGTGTCCTTGATTGAGAGGTTCTATGATCCTAATCAGGGTAAAGTTGGAAACTCACCATCGGACTCCATGTCATTACTCTTATGAATGTATTGAATTGTGTGTGGATGTGTTGTGTGTAAACAGGTGAAGTTTTGCTGGACAATGTGGATATCAAGACACTGCAACTGAAATGGCTGAGGAATCAAGTTGGTTTGGTGAATCAAGAACCGGCACTCTTTGCAACCACGATACTCGAGAACATTCTCTATGGGAAGACGGATGCCACCATGGCTGACGTCGAGGCTGCTGCTGCTTCTGCTAATGCTCATAGCTTCATCGCCCTGCTCCCTAACGGCTACAATACTCAGGTAGTTGAACTGTTGGGATTTTCTGTCAACATTATCCTCAACATAATGGATGAGATCTCTTGTTGCACTATTTAGATGAATGACACATGTGCATTGTAATTAATCACATTTATCATCTCGTGGTTCTCTCTTTAATTACACCATGGTGTAACAGGAAATCTCATGTAACTAAAATGATAAGATTGTTTTTATGCTTTCTAATTTGTTGTTGAATGAAAACGAAGGTAGGAGAGCGCGGAGTTCAGCTCTCGGGTGGCCAGAAACAGAGGATAGCAATTGCAAGAGCAATGCTGAAAGACCCGAAGATCCTCCTACTCGACGAGGCGACGAGTGCACTCGACGCAGGCTCCGAGAGCATCATCCAGGAGGCTCTCGACCGCCTCATGATAGGGCGAACCACCATAGTGGTAGCTCACCGTCTCTCAACAATAAGAAACGTAGACTCCATTGCATTTCTGCAGCAAGGCCAAGTGGTGGAATCCGGGACCCATGAAGAGCTAATAGCCAAAGCTGGGGCATATGCTTCCCTCATTAGGTTCCAAGAAATGGGGGGCAATAGAGACTTTTCAAACCCATCGACACGACGTACACGCTCATCGCGTCTAAGCCATTCACTTTCGACCAAGTCTCTTAGCCTCCGGTCGGGGAGTCTAAGAAACTTGAGCTACTCGTACAGCACGGGTTTGGATGGCCGTATAGAGATGGTATCGAATGCTGAAACGGGTAAGAAGAAACAGGCCCCGTCCGGGTACTTCTTTCGTCTGCTTAAGCTAAATGCACCCGAGTGGCCTTACTCGATCATGGGTGCAATAGGCTCTGTTCTATCAGGGTTCATTGGTCCAACATTTGCTCTTGTGATGAGTAATATGATTGAGGTGTTTTACTATACTAACCCCGTGGCAATGGAACGTAAAACAAAGACTTATGTTTTTATATATATTGGAGCTGGCATTTATGCTGTCATTGCATATCTGGTTCAGCACTATTTCTTCAGCATTATGGGAGAAAATCTTACTACAAGAGTGCGGCGAATGATGCTCGCAGGTTCGTGTCATTCATCTAAGTAGTGTAACTGACCGAGTAATTCTATCCGTACTATGTAAAGTATTGTTTCATTTAATTGTCTCAGCAATTTTGAGGAATGAAGTGGGATGGTTCGACGAGGACGAGAACAACTCGAGCCTTCTTGCAGCACGATTAGGCTCGGACGCAGCGGATGTGAAATCCGCGATCGCCGAGAGGATTTCGGTGATATTGCAGAACATGACTTCCCTTCTTGCTTCATTCATAGTTGCTTTTGTAGTTGAATGGAGGGTTTCTCTTCTCATACTGGGTACTTTCCCTCTACTTGTCCTAGCAAATTTTGCTCAGGTAAACCCCCCTTCAGATATTGAATTAACATCATATTTTATGCTAAAGTTTGAATCTTGGATACACATATTTTTTGTACCTTGTTTTAGTTAATGAAAATAATTTAGGGTGGTATTATTTGAACCCACAAAATTGCAAAATAATACTAACCACTAAGTCAAGTTTGATCAAAATTTTGCAGCAACTATCCCTGAAGGGGTTCTCAGGAGACACAGCAAAGGCCCATGCAAAAACCAGCATGATTGCTGGTGAAGGAGTAAGCAACATTAAAACCGTTGCAGCGTTTAATGCACAAGAAAAGATCCTATCTTTGTTCAGCCACGAGCTGCACGGCCCGCTGCATATCAGTTTTAGGCGTAGCCAATGCTCGGGTTTGCTCTTCGGCCTCTCTCAGCTGACTCTCTACGCTTCGGAGGCCTTGATCCTATGGTACGGTGCCCACCTCGTCACCGAAGGTCTCTCCACATTCTCGAAGGTCATTAAGGTGTTTGTCGTCTTAGTGATCACGGCTAATTCCGTTGCTGAAACGGTTAGCCTCGCCCCGGAAATCATCCGGGGCGGGGAGGCCGTCACCTCTGTTTTCTCTGTTCTTGATCGGCGTACGCGCATTGAGCCCGATGATTTGGAAGCCGAGATTGTTGAATCGGTTCGTGGTGAGATTGAGCTCAGGCATGTCGATTTTGCTTATCCGTCTCGACCGGATTTACCTGTTTTTACGGACTTTAACCTACGGATTCGGGCCGGGCGGAGCCAAGCTTTGGTTGGTGCAAGTGGTTCCGGAAAGAGTACTATTATAGGATTGATTGAAAGATTTTATGATCCCACATCGGGTAAAGTTATGATTGATGGTAAAGATATTAGAAGGCTGAATTTGAAGTCCCTTCGTCTTAAAATCGGGTTGGTGCAGCAAGAGCCAGCGCTTTTTGCGTCATCAATTTTCGACAACATTGCATACGGGAAAGACAACGCGACAGAATCAGAAGTGATCGAGGCAGCACGAGCCGCAAATGTGCATGCATTCGTTAGTGGATTGCCGGAAGGTTATCAGACGCATGTCGGGGAGAGAGGTGTTCAGTTATCGGGTGGTCAAAAGCAACGGATTGCTATAGCACGGGCCGTTGTCAAAAACCCTTCGATACTTTTGCTAGACGAGGCGACGAGTGCTTTGGATGTAGAGTCGGAATGTTTGTTGCAAGAATCACTCGAGAGGCTAATGAGAGGGCGGACTACTGTGGTTGTGGCTCACCGATTATCAACAATAAGAGGGGTCGACTGCATCGGGGTCGTCCAGGATGGACGGATCATCGAGCAAGGCAGCCACAGTGAGCTCGTTGGCCGGCCCGATGGCGCGTATTCGAGGCTCTTGCAACTGCAGCGCCATCGAATGTGAAATATAGTTTGATAAAAGATAAAAGTTGTGTATGAATTTATTAACCATTGTTAACTTTATTTCTGTTTTGTATGATGATATTGATAGCTGTAGATATGAGGATGTGAAGGCTATCTTTTAAGCGTGAGTTTTACTATTTCATTTGTGGGGGTTTTCCCTCTACGTAACATATATATTAATTTAAATCTTGTTTTTTATTACCTTTTACTTTTGTGTAATAATAATAAATTTATTTTGATGGAGAATGTGTTCAACGTTTACAAACCATAATTGTCTTTTCTCGTTATATGAATGTGAAGATAATTTGTTTGACGTTTTCATTTTAGTTGCTAATGAAATTGCACACAAGATCCTCTATTCCAAATTGTTTATCTCATAATTTATGATAATAATCAAAAGCCGTAGAATTTAGATGGAGAATTGGGGAATTTTTAAACATGTTTATATTTGGAGAAACATCAACACAACACCATTCTATCCAGGACAGCGTTTGTTTCAAAATTTTCAAAGGTAATTTGAATGAAATTTCATTTTTTTTTACTTTTACTTATATTGAATGAATTTTGTATTTATGATGGTTACATCATTAGTATTATATTTCAATCTTGAAAAAAAAAATGACAAAAAAGAAAATTGTTGGTTGTAGTATGAAGTACTGATTGAGGAGGATGACTATAAGATGAGACGATGTAATCAAATGGGATGATGATTACCTTATTTAGAAGAAAAATAATATTGTGTATCTCATTTGTTTTTATTATCTACTATAATTACAAGATATATATCTCTATTTTCATTATCATTGAATAATTTTTATACCAAGCGCCCCTCACATAGTAATCTCGCTCATTATTTTCTTCAGTTGTAAATTTTTTTAGTCTCATTGTTAAACAAACCACGGTTCAATGTCAATGTTTTTTTATATTTGCTCCCAAATCAGGGAACAATGGTGAATTTGATTTGAAAAATGTCAACTATTGCAATTCAAATGTCTATGTTCTTCATGTTTGTTCCCAAATCAGAAAGACATTGTGGGTTTGATTTGAAGATGAGCTAATTTTTTAATATCAATTCTGAAAAATATTAAGGGCGTGACTCGCATGTTATTAACTATTCAAATCAACCCAGTTTCAAATAATTCTAGCTCTGTTATAAAATATCTGCTCATGTAGAATAAATTTAGAAATGTAGCATAATTAAAATGAAAATAAATTTGATAATAGTAAAGAATGTAGTATACCCTTAATTATTGGGCTGTTTGGTTGATATAGATGGATGGTTTAAAAAAAAACTTTAGTAATAAAATTTAGGGATCGGATATTCTCCCCCATTTTTAATTATTTCACTCCCTTATTCACTTCACCATCCTAAATTTTCAGTTCACCCTCTTTAATTTTCCAAAAATACCCCAAAAAATCATGAATAGAGTTTTCATATGAAGAACATGAGAGTGAATTGATCTATTTGTAAATTAGGAAAACATCATGGATGTAAATGGCGGCCGCTGAGACCGCCTAGGCGCTTGAAGGTCCTCAGCCGCCGACGCCTAGGTCAAATCGCTGAGAAAAATCCATCAACAGATTTGGCACTGCCGAGACCGCCTAAGCAGCCGTCAAGGCAGTCTTGGCACCATCTAAATGACCATTACTCCTCTTTTTTTTAATTTTTATTTCAACTTAAAAGTTAGAGCTAAAATTAAAAAATAAAAACTAATTTACTAAATTACTAAAAAAGTGAAAGTTTAATTGAACTATTTCACAATTTATTCGTTCTATGTCGTATTATGATAGTTTTTAACATTTTGTTGACTTTTTATATTTTTTGTTAGTTATTAATTATGTTTTAAATTCATAATTTATCTATAATGTATATTTTTATTAATATATATTTAGAAAAAAATTAATATTAATAAAAAATAGAAAATAAAATTGAAAAACCTTGGCACCGCCAAGGCGGCACCTAGGCACCGCCTAGGGGGTCTTGGCGCTTGGCGGCACTCGACCGCCCGCCGACCGGCAAGCGCCATTTATACCTTTGGAAAACATAACAAAAGGGTATTTTGATCTTTAAAATATATTTTGAAATGGAAAAATTAAGTGCGGGGTAAAATAATTAAAAATAGAGGGGAGGAATATCCGCATCCTAAAATTTACAATTATTTATTTCTCCTCAGTAACCATCTTTGTGCGTGGCTTAGTGGGCTGCTAACCCCAAATGACAAGGCCTCGGCCCATAAGTATCTAGCCCAACATGTGTTAGCTAGAGTGCTTCGTTTGTAACCTAAAAAAATGTCAGTAGGCGTTCATAGAAAAAGGCCCAAATTCTCAGCCTATAAAAACCCACTTTTTGTATAAAAGTAATTTTGGGATGGAAGAAGGAGTATTAGTCACCGTATATATCATAAAACTAAAATTTATTTGCGTAATTTTTTTTGGCAGAAAAATATAGTGCGACCGAGAATTTCATCTCCCAAAAATTAAATAATGAGAAACTTAAAAAATCTAAAATATAAATAACATAAATTCATCCAACTCCTCTGTCTTCTATCGATTTTTATTTTGTAACAAATATAATGTTGAGTAGATCACATGTTACCTAGATCATATGAACTACTATTATTATTATTATTATTATTATTAATTATTATTACAATTATAAAACTATATTTAATTTTATAACAGCAATATATATATATAAAATAGTTATAGTAAATATGCATGACAGGAGTTCACATGAAGTATAATGTTATTTGCACATTCAATTAAAAGATACGAGGTTTGTGTTTATTTGAACTTATGAATTATTCAATTTGTATTTTAGACTTTAGAATTAGGAAGAAGTTTTGTGTGAAATATTGGCATATTACATATGTAATATTGCTTTAAAAATTTATGGGTCAAAATAATAAAATTTGCGAATCTTAATCGGATAATTTTCAATCCAAAATTATATTATTATATGACCAATGCATGTTACTATAAGATAAAAAATGTGTTACTATAAGATTAAATGTTGCTTTTTTTTTTTTTTACATATAATCATTTATTTTTGTAGAAATAATTTTTTTTTCATATAATGTAAAAGCAAAATGTGTGTTATTATAATAAAAAATATTAGTTTTTCATATAATAACACAATATAAAAATGTCAAAAAGTGTGTTACTATATGAAACAATATATACCTATAGTTAAAGGGATGATGAATAAATTAAAAAAACACATATTTATTCTTATAAAAATACATTTTGTCCTTGCTGTAACACACATTTGCTCACATAGTAACATAACTTGAGAGCAAAATTAATGTTTATTATTGTATGAGCAAATGTGTGTTACTGTATGTACAAATATTTATTTGTTTTTAGAAATATATATATTGTTCTTATAGTTCACATGTAAGATATTAAAAGATGTATTATTACATTAACAATATATTATCAACATAAATCAACAAAAAGAATGAAAAATAAATTAAGCAACATATATTTATTCTTATAAAAATACATATTATTCTTATAGTTGCTTTAAAAGTACAAAAAAATTAATATTTTAAGAAGTAGTAATACACATTTACTTTATAGTAATACACATTTTTTTATATAGTAACACAGTTTGGGACAAACATAATTTTTTCTTAAAAATTTCATTTGACCCAATCTGACTCGCTTAGGATCCGCGGATTTTGATTTGGATCTACCTATAATTCATAATTTTTTTTAAATTTATATGCTATTTTAAGTATATTTGATCTAAATAGTAAATATTAGTATATATTAAAATATATTGTACATATCAATTTTAGATGCAATATTGCATATAAATTTTTATATAGCACTAGAATTCCTTGTGTGTACACATTTTAATATATACTCGGCCAATAAATAACATATCTCGAAAGTAAATTCTTGCATACAGACAAGATCTATTTTTAATGAAATTATTCGTTCCAATTAATCGCATTACTTATTTAATTAAATGATATTATTTAAAAATCAATTGTACAATGTATACCAATTAAATAATATTAATTGTTCTAAACTCCTATCATTTGATATAGTTTACACCAAGGTTACTGATCTAGTTCAAATAACCAATTATAATGTGATTTGATTTCTTAGCACAAGAGTTGAGATGCAACATAGATAAATGAAGATGCAAGAAAAGTAGAAAACCCATATTTTTACCAAATCTATCGTAGAATTTGTTTTCTTTTTATATGTACTTCTAATTGGAATTAATATTTTATTAAGATATATTAATATAATAATTTATAATCACACCTAATGTGAAATATTTTTGAATAAAAATATCGAAAAAGTAATTTTCTAAGAGTTTTATTTAAATAATAATGATATCGACATTATAATTGAAGGTTTTTCTTTTTTTAATCGTGAAGAATATGAATATGATGAACATGAAAAATGTGAAATTTAATATGTAATGAGAAAATTAAATTATTTTAAATTCAACGTTAAATTTTTTTCAGAAGAGACTTTCCCTTTTTCTACATAAAGACGTTCAAGTTGCATGATATAACGATGTTATTCCGTGCTGCAAAAATGAGAAAAATATTATATAATTTATTTTATGATATAAAATTTATATTTATATATTTTTTACTTTATTAGTTCATAATATGAATCAATTTCACCTACTCACGTGAATGAAATTGACATGCAACATAAATAAATCATAACGACATATCATAGGAGAAAAAAAGAAGAAATTTAATTTCGTTACGAAATGACTAATCTGCCGACCAAAGTGCGACAACAAATGTGAGGTAATAAAATTATTAATTACCGAAAAAAAAATTTAATTAAAAAAGAGGGTAGCCTCAGATGTGCATGTGAGGAGGGGGTCGACACCACAGTACTATGCTTAATTAATAATAATACAAGATCTTCAACTAATAGTGTCAGCACTCAGCACGTGTCGTGCGTGGTGGGTAGTAGGGACAGGCACGTGGCGTTGTTTTACAAATGGACTCTAATTGTACTGCATGATAGCTAGAAAATTATAAATTATACTAATACATAAATTGATAATTTTATATATCAGGTAGAATTGATAATTTTCTTAAAGATATATAATGTATACTATTTGATAATTTTACTGCTACCTCCGGTAGGAATTTGCACCTTATGAGATGACATATTTAAAAAAAAAAAATGTATGTTATATATAAAGTAGTGACACACGTAAAATATCAGATATATAAAAAATATTTTAAAATTTAATCTACATTACGTTTTTTAGTTTTATTCCCAAACTTGATAATCAACTTTGCTAATAAAATTGCTAAGTCATTCCCAAAACCTCAAATCCTAATCGCAAGCACGTAAATTCAACTGAAATAAAATCGAAAACAATCATAAGAAAAATGATAATCTTCCATTTTTTTGCGAAGTAACACACATGTACCAAAAAATTGCATCAAAAGTTACTTCAAGTTTTGAATATGTGCGTTTAAATATGAAAGCATATCTACAATACTAAAGTAAGAAACCTTGGAAAGTCTAATTTGCTTGAGGTTTCTCTAACTTGAATAACAATATTTGTTTGTAAATTGCTTGAATGCTTATCTATAATATGTTATGTTATTCTTTCTTGTCTTATTGTATCGTTTATTGTTCAAGGAATAATCCACCTTATTTGTTGACATCCATATCAATTGATATAAAGCGATTCTTAGTCAACCAAGATGTTTAATCTCAGTATTGTTTGATTTAAAGATAAAATTATCTCATGACTTTGGATTTTCTCAGATCTTCTAAATTGAATTCTTTTCTCTTTTGATCTTTATCTGGTAAATGACTTCACTTTCAACTTATAACCTAAACTAAACCCAAAAAATTACCTTATATTAATTATTCTAAAAAATTTACTTTCTCGATATTTTAATCGATACTGATATATTAAACCTTGAACGTGATATATTTCTAATAGAAGTTCACTTTATAATTAGATTCTCAACAACACTTAAAATTATATTTTACAGATTCTTAAGATGTTTCACGTTATCCTAACTTAATTTGATTCCATAACTCTGAAGTTACCATACACGATCCTGTTATATGATCTTATAGCGATAGGTTATTAAAAATATTTAGATCTAAAATCACAAAACCTCATAAATATCCAATCTTGATGATTGAGAAAATTTAGATCTAAAATTTTTACCAGGTGACTTTTAAAGATAATAAAATAAAAGTGCTCCCCCCGTTACATATCAACTAAACTCTAAGAGAATACATATTTTTTCTTTAATAAATATATATTTTAAAAGTAAAATACTTAAATATGAATAAAATGTGAATGTAATTATTTTAATAGTATTTAATGTGATATCTAAATAAAAAAAATGTATAAATACATAGAGATGGAGTATATCGTGGATGACATGCTCTCAAAATGGATAATAAAAAGACTTTCCTACTAATCTCCCGAGAAAGAGGAGTGGTGGCGGATAAAAAAAAGGGTTAATTCTATATAAATACATCACCTTTTACTCAACTTTCAATTTAATCCTGAATTTTTCGATTTTTGTAAAAAAATCCCAACCTTTTAAAGAGTTCCAATTCAATACACTTTTTTTTTCTTCCTGCTAGCAAATGATGACGTGTCTCGCCGGAGCTGTCACGCTGGCGTACATGTGTGAAATTATTTTTTTAGATATTTTTTTCACATCTTATATTAATATATATTTAATATAACAAAATTTTAATCTTGGCAGATCCCCTTTTTCCAGTGGAGGCAACGACGGCAGCAACACGGCGGCGCCCTCCTCGTAAGGGAACCTCAGTCGGGAGCCCTGTTTCAGATGATAGAACACGGCGGAAACGAAAATTTTGTTATATATATATATATATATTAATATAAGATGTGAAAAAAATATATAAAAAAATAATTTCACACGTGTACGCTATTGAAGTAAATGCAAAACATGCATGGCAAGCATGCACCGAATCCAGCGAAGTTAGCCTGCATCAAATCTGTTAAGATAAAACATCAAGTTGTTAGTTGTTAGCAAAGTTGTTAGTTAGTGATATACACCTGGCAAGTTAGTTAGGGGATAACCAACAAGGAAGTTAAGATATCAAGTCATGAAAGCAAGTGTATAAATATCACATAGTGTGTAATCTCTTATTAGATTTGAAAATACAATTTCTTAACATACGCCAGCTTGGCAGCTCCGGCGAGACACATCATCATTTGCTGGCTGGAAGAAAAAAATGTGTATCGAATTGGAACTCTTTAAAAGGTTGTGATTTTTTACAAAAATCGTAAAGCTCAGGATTAAATTGAAAGTTGAGTAAAATGTGGTGTATTTATATAGAATTAACCCATAAAAAAAAAGGGAAGGTGTCATATGTGTGTGTGTGTTTTTTTTATTTTTTTGTGTGATTGAGGTATTAGTTATTTTTCTTTCAGGTAATATTATTTGTTCTTGGGGTATTGTAAGTTATTCTTGGGTATTTACTTTGGGGTATTGTGAGTTATTTTTTGGGTATTGTGATTTATTTTTCGGGTATTGTTAATTGTTCTTGAGGTATTGAGAATTGTTCTTGGAATATTTAATTAGATTTGTTCTTGGGGTATTGTAAGTTGGTCTTGAGGTATTTAATTAAATTTGTTTTGGGGATAGTGTGAATTTGTCTTGGGTTATTGTGAATTATTTTGAGGTATTTGTTTAGAGTTGTTCTTGGGGTATTATAAGTTATTTTTGAGTTATTACTTAGACTTAATCTTGGAGTATTGTAAATTGTTCTTGGGGTATTGGTGAATTGTTCTTGAGGTATTTAGTTAGAATTATTCTTGAAATATTGCGAATTATTTTTGGAGCATTGTAAATTGTCCTTGGGATATCACGCACACAAAGAATAACTCACTAATGCACATATATTGAATTCTTCTTCACCATCTTCTTCAACAAAAAAGAAGCAGAGAGAATTAATTAAAATCCCAAGAACATCATCGTGCCCACAACCACCTTCACAATCGTGGTTAATTAAAAAATGAATTAATTAATTCAAAAAAATCGTGGGTCTCTCCTCTTTAGCCACAACCACCTGCACAATCCTGCCTCAATCACTTGCCTTGAAACGTCATCAACATTTACATTTACTTTAGGTTTCGTAAAATCACAATATACGAATGTATTAGTCTTGTATGCACCATTTATACGGTGCAACCCAAGTTCATTTTTAAAAAGTAAAACAATTTATGACTGAAAAGTTAAACAATTTATTACTGAAAAGTTAAACTATGAAAGATACACTTTTCAGTAGTAAACTGCTTAACTTTTCAGTTATAAACTGTTTAACTTTTTAAAAATGAACTAGAGTTGCACAGTGTAATTGGTGCAGAGGAGACTTACTCTATACGAATATAATCTAACATTTAATCACGATTTACAAACCGTGTTCATGTTTATTATCAACACAAAAATTCTTTGATTTAGTGATTTTTAAAGAAGAAAAAAGGGAAACATTAGTACATGTTGCTTCATCTCAAAGTTCTGGGCAGCTAAAGCGGGGGCAGAAGCCGGAAAGGCGATCGAATTCCGGCGCCTCAATGTGGGGCGGTCATACCTGAAAATTCTGGTAATATTGGTCAAAATTAAATTGAAAAATTCAAGTGCACACAAGAATCACTCAAATTATTTATACTGAAAAATTATGGGTTGATACACTGAAAAATTGCGGATTAATATATTAAAAAATTTACATTATTATCAATTTATTAGTGCAAACTTTTTAGTATAATCAACATTAACTTTACAGTATGAATTATTTTCAACTGTTAAATAAGTGTACGGTACATCTAGTGCAGAGTTGCTAACTAAAAAGAAAAAGCATCTTGAGGAAGAGAAGAGTAAAAGTGTGAAGTGTCAGTGTCACACCCGACATATATAATGAATAAAATCATGTGCCATTCATGTGATCACATCCCCATTATTAATGCCCACGACATTCGTCATTCCTCTTTTAATTACAACACTCCAACATTGATGATTAAACTAACTTATTAAACTATGGAACAAAATCTTCTACCATTTAGATATGCTATTTTTTTTATTTTATTAATGTACTTCCTCCATTTTTTTATTTTTTTTATAGAAGTGAAAGTATGGTTTTAAGAAAGAAAAAAACTCTATTACAACGTTTATATTTTGCACCGTTTCATTTGGACACCTCTTTTAATAATTGTATAACTTACACTGCGATTTGCATGCAAAATATTATATATATATGTATATCCAGATAAACCCTTGGGGTGCAGTTAGAAACTGCATTCTAAAATTGCATTTGGAGTGCGATTTGTGTTCGCATTTTTTAATATCGCTAAATATTAGTTGTTAGAAGTTAGTTGTTAATACTCTTTAATATATATTCCTTACGGGTTAGACTACCAGTAAAATAAAATTTAGGATAATGGTTCAAAATTACAATCTAAACTGTAAATAGAATTATAATTTTATAACAGCTGTCTGAATTTAAACCGTTGTCATTTATTATATATATATATATATATATATGTGTGAAGTGTTGTCACAATCCTAATATTGTATGATAATTAATAATCAATGTTGGTCTCAAAGCTATCACATGCATATTATGCACATCTAAACAGTTTATTTTCATTTTTGTTCATGCAACTAGGTCGTTTTGGAATTGGTTAGCATATTTATTTTTATAAGAATATATTTTACCTTTAAATACCATTATGATTATAAATAACATTATAACTATAAACACACTATTATTATACCTTTAAATGACATTATAACTATGAATAAATTATGGAACTAAGTCAATATGCTATTCGGTGCACAGAGCGATCTTTTATTAGATTTTATATGAAATATTACAAATAGGGGTAATTTTTTAGATTTATTACGAAGAGGGATAAGTATGTAATTTTTAGAATATTTACAAACACATTCTAAATGTTCTTTTGAGTGTGTAATTTTTATAATTTTTAGATTTTTTTTTTTTGCAATTTAAAGAGAAAGTGTATATATATATATATATATATATTTTTTTTTTTTTTCATTTTATATCTGTTTTGACTAGCAACTGATTCAAATTAAATATGAAATTACAAAATTTATGTTAGTCTGGGGCAATGATTACTGCAACCCTAAAACGTGAACTCAAATCACATCATTAGTCAGAATAATTAATGTATCCGAAAAAAGTAAAAGGTCCTACTCAAAACGTTTATGTTTATTCTGCGCAACCAAGTCCAAAACACACCTAATTAATCACATAAACAAAAATGAAAATAAGGAGTAATATATAATTAAAAAAAAAACCATCTTAACATATTACTTCCACTAGTCCCACTTTTATTTTCCCATAACATTATTTATATTGTTTGCATATATTTTTAAATTACACCTCAATCACTAATAATTAATCTCATATATATATATATATATATATATATATATATATATATATTCATATACCTTCATTAACTTAAATTGGTTAATATTTATTCATAAAAGTATTATTCTATCTATTTAAATACCATATATAAATAGACTCTATTAAAAAATTAAATGGGAAAATAAAACTAGATTAATGAAGGAATATAGTACAAGATTTTTAATAGATAAATGGATGAGAGGACTTGTCCCTTTCCTATTCATATAAGCAAATTTATGTATGAAAAATTAAATAAAAAATAGGCGTACCTCTGAAAGATGAGACATATATCTATAAAAGTCTATAACTATATAAAATGAGTAGTGAAAATAATAGCATAGTTTTTTGAGTGATACAAATATATTTGCTTTGGAGTAAATATAAATTAGTTTTATCATACAATTTAAAATAATATTAGTTATTTTTATTATATAATATTATTTGAATATATTTTACTAAAATAACTAAAGGATCATAATTGAAAAATAAAAAAAAGGACTAAATCTAAACTCAAACAAAATTACAGGAATATTTTTAATATTTTCTTTTAATTACAAGAAAGAAATTATATGCACTAGTCAAAACAGAACTAATATAATTAATCATTATAAGGAATCGAAATCGAACTATATATTTATTAAAAACCGAAAAAATCAAAACTGAAAGTTTCGGTATGATTCGATTTTATACCGAAATAACCAAAATATTTGTAGAAAAAGATAATGTATATAATGTTATATATGTATTATGATTTGTAATGATGGATTTAATTATAAGGATTTTAAATTAAAAATTAAAAATATATAATATTATATATCTCAATATATATAGACATATATCAGTATGTATATATAGTATATATAGTTTATAAATTATATATAATATATAAGTATATATAGTTATATGAATATAATTATAGTTTAGTTTGATTTTCGATATTATGGTATTTAAATCATAAAAACTGAGACCGAACCGAATATAAAAAAATTAAAAATGTAAAATCAAAATCGAACTGATTTTTATTTCCGTTCAGTTCCATTCAATTTTTAAATTTTCTCAAACAGTGCTCACCCCTAATAGTGATGGATAAAAGTTTTTGAGAAATTTGGCGTCCAGAAAAAAAACCTTGATTAATTTATTGATGTGAAGATAAGACGACAAAATATATCATTAATACCCATGTTATAAGTAAACCAAACTTTACCATTTTAACTTATTTGCATTTTTAAATAGTAATTAATAGTAGTTGTTTAATTCATCAAAGTATTAATTGTTATACAATAATATGTGAGACCATTTACAAAATGAGTTCATCCGATGGAATTCTATTAAGTCAACTAGCATTGTACCCGTGCGATGCACGATAAAATTATTAATTTATTAAAATGTTATGATTAAATATCTTATGATATAAAATGTTAAGAATATAAATAAATATATTATATTGGTTGAATAGATTATTATTTTTATTTAATTCATATAATAGATCATAGAGAAACGATGAAGATTTCTCGTTAATATTAATTTAATTTTTTTTAATAAATCTCTTCTCGTACTAAAAAATATGCTCTACTATCCACATTAATGCTATTAAATTTTGTATTTAATCAATCCATATACAATCTAGTTTTGGCTTTCAATCGTGGCTTTCATTAATGAATGGTGAGATTGATCCCCAAATTAGTTGGTCCTAATGCTGAATACCAAGTCGTGAATAAATTGTTACTCACATAAATGATATATATATATATATATATATATATGTAAGTCCAACCTGTATAGTAATATACTAATTGATGACTCTAAAAATATGCTTAAGATACTTACAACATGATGTGTATGAATGAAATGTTCATGTCCGAATCTATACAAATGCTATGATTTGTATTTATTTTTAATGGAAATACTTATTTCACATGGAATGTCCATTTTTAAAAATAAAAAATAATACATCATAATATTAATACTTAATAAAAAATAAAATTTAATTACAAATTAAATCAACTCTACATCTACTTATACATAATATCATCGTTCTCCCAGTAATGACAATCTAATTTAGAATATTAGTTTAGTTGCAAATAAATCATCATCTTTAAATATCGCGAATTAGTTTTGAACTGATTTTGTTATGTCCAATACGCAACTTGGTGATGTGACACACTCTCCTAATCAAATGATATTATTTTTTTAATACAATACTTCCCGTACAAAAAAAATAAAAAATTAATCTTACATGATTTTATTATTTAGGGTGTTTTAAGGTAATCTTTATATTTTGGGAGTAGCTTTTATAAAACCATTGGGAATCTTCATTGAGATTAGTTTAACCTTCTCCACTCATCATTATTAAACATATTACAGAGTAATTATTTTTTAATTATTCAAATTTTTTTTATTTTAAATAATTTTATTTACTATTAAATATTATATATTTCACCAACTTCAATATTTAATTGGAATACAATTTGTAGTATTACAAACATTATAAACTAAAATTTCATATACTCAAGTCAAATGAGTACGTATTTTACTTAAGTGGCACTATATTAATCATACTAAACATATAGCATAAATATTTTTAAGTACTACTAAATATTTAAACGCTTCATTAAATTAATTTGTCTTATATTTTTGTGTAATTTATATATAATTCTTTATTCTAAATATATTGAAAAATTATTTTTAATAATTTAACTTGTGCAATTATACATTGTATTGATTTCACAAAAATTAATATTTAATTTATTATTTTCATACATTCTCGATAAGATCAAATGCTTTAAATTTTATATTATTTTTAATACTCCCTCCGTCCCAGAGCAATTTGCAGGGAGGAGAGGCACACAAATTAAAAAGAAAGTAGGATAAAGTAAAAAAAAGTAGTGTTTTGAGGGTTAATTTGGTAAAATTTTATGTAAAAAGTGAAAAAATTAGTTGGATTGAGTGTAATGTGGGCCCAAAAAGTGAAAAAGTAATGACATTTTGTGTAAACATGTAGATATTGTGAGGGTGAAGTTTATAAAAGAGTTTCCTTTTTTGGGTCTGCAAGGTCCTCTGGGACGTTCCGAAAAGGAAAACTTGCAAGTTCATCTGGGACAGAGGGAGTATATATTATGCAAACAACTTGATCATATAAATCACTTTTCAATACTTTGCAATAAAATAATTCATATCCTTTAATTATACAGTATATACCTTTTAAAATGACTAATATATGAATTAATATATATACATATATTTATTAATATGATATTTTTAAATATAGATTGAAGTTATATTTATATGAAGTAAAATAAAATTATTTGATTCTAACACAGAAAATAATTTTACTACTATACTTTTGTACTCCTAGCAAAAAACGATCGCTTACTTACCAATAACAATTAGTCACATAAATAATGAAGATGCATTAATACGAATTACTCCAGAACATATGACTAATGTGAAAATTCCTAAAAATTTGTACTTTATTTGCCTATTATATGGTATTTCATGCACTTTTTATACTAAAATTAATTGAGCTTAATTAAAAAAATGTAGTTGTTATTTTATATGAAATGTTAGTATTTTGAATCAAACATGTACTTATATTTTATTTAAGTTAAATGAAGGTGTGAATTGAAAAAAATATATAAAAAAATTGGTGATAAAATTATTTGTGTCATTTAATATAATTACATTACCCAACTACCTAACTCAAAAGGGCCAACAAATCATATTAGTGGAAGCCCAAAAGTTGAGGTTATAATTTCACAGTTCCAACACATGGCTTCTCAGCCAACTCGCGCAGTATTTTGTTGGCGGGAAGAGTGCACTACACGCACTATGCTATATATATATATATATAGATAGATATTATTGAAAGAAGAATTGATGAAGAATTATGTCTCAACTAAAAGTTTGAACTTGTAAAAATGTGTGAAATCGATTCATTTATTTAATTTACTAATACTCTTCCTCATAATGGACCGAATTCTAAATCTTTTGCTTTTGGGGAGGAGACTTAATGAGTGTTGGACGAATTTAAATTCTAATACCTTGAATTTTTTTTTATCTCATCTAAAAATTCCAATTTATAGAAAAAGTGTAATATTAAATAATTTATTTAATTTTCATAATAGTTGAGTTGACTCAGAATTAAATTTATGTTAGATATGATATTGCTAGAACCAACTTACAATAAAATTCGTGAGACGATTTCATGCAAGACCATGTCTATTTTGTAGGTAATTTAATTAATATATTGGTGAGTTAATTATATTTGATAAATTATTATATATTTATAAATTTATCTTTTTTAGTGATACAAAGTTTATATTTATAAATTTATCTTTTTTGCCTGATTAAAAATTGATTCATGATATACAATTCCTACTCTATATATTTCTATTTAATTGCATACCTTTTGATAGCAATGTTCCAGACATGGAAGGACCTACAAGTGAGTAAATTTCGTGGAAATAAAAGGTAATTGAAATGGATTAATTTAATAATTAGGCTTTTATAAGAAAATTGCTGTATATATAACTAGGGTTAATAAGTGTTCAATGGTCACATGGTGTTGCATGTAGAGACAAAAACATGAAGTCCCACTTCGTTAGTACATTAATAAACACATCAAGCAATTTGACATGTGAAACCAAGTTGAGTATTAATTAATTAGATCAAAGTCTCGACAAATGTTTAATTCAAATTTGTACAAATTTAATTATGTAAAATTTTTAAATCATTGTAGGTGTTTCAATCAATAATTGAAAATATACATACACCCAACTTATGTAGTAACTGGTTGTCATGGGTACTTCATTAATTAACAATGAAGGGGAGACGATTAGGTCCCATTTGGCAGGTATTAATAGATATTACAAATTTTGTATTTAAAATTTATATTATATTATTTGATAGGGAACAAAAAAAAAAGTTACATAAAATTAATCATAAAAAGTAATCATATTTGGTAAGGTGTAATATATAGAAAGAAAAATTAATTTCACTTGATAGAGTGTAATATGTAAATATATAAAAATAAAAGTTACTATTCAAATCATATAAAAATTGTATGGAGTGAAAAATGAGATAAATTATTATATTATGAATAGTAAAAATAGTGTAATATGATCCTTCTTTTTAATGGGTCGTGCATATAAAAACAGATGAATATTATTTTTATATAGCCTACCAAATTACTCTGAAATAAGTTAAAAATCAATAATATGCTCCCCTTTTTGAACCGCAGAATGTAAACTTTGGTGAATTCGATGTTCCAAAGGATGAAGAGAATTGATGAAGTTTGATCTCGTTCCTACAGCTGTCACATTTCGATGGAATCTGATATTTAGTTTATTTAAATATTTTCTTTTAAGATAATAATTATAGCAATTTCATAAACTAATCAATTAATTATAATAGTTTTTTCTACTATCTGACATATCATTTAGTAATCGGAACTGCAACCGCTGTCAGAGAGAAACCACTTGGAAGTGCACTTTAAAACCGCGCAATCTCCACAAGAGGGGAATCATTACCCCACCACAAGAGGAAATAAAATTTTCCGCTCCATATCTCGAACTCAAAAGTGTGTGTTAATTTGTTTTGGGATTTTAGTAGGGTAGGATGTTACTTTATATCAAATCAAAGTGTGATAATGATTGATTTTATAGGTATAATAGGTATTTTATGAGTGTTGTATTCAAAACAGTAATAATAGGTTTAATACGTATTTTTAGGTGTTGATTGAGTTTGGAATGTGAAATCCGGATATTACATCCCAAACTCGTGTAGAGCGTGATCGCAAAATCCTACGTTCATCCATGCTAGTCCCAAAATAAACATACCCTTTAATGTCTTAAATAATGAGGTTCCAACCACGTGAACTATCCACGATTAATTTTAAATATATGGTTGGACCCCTTAGTTGTTATTAATGCCGTTTGTGGCAGTGAATGGAGCAGACATTTAGTAGTACTATTTCTCTCTCCATTTAATTATTATTCACATCGGAATGCTTGTGGTAAAAATGTGAGCTTTGTATGTTTTAGTAAATAATTTTTGATAAGTGATGCGATCAACAAGTATAATGCTGTGGGTTGAATTTTGATGAATATGTTGTCGTGGTTTTGGTTGATTTCTTATTTTATGAAATTTTTTACTGCTTGTGTTCGACACTTATTCGCCAAAATGTTGCAAATTTCAATCAATTTGGCCAAAAATATTTATTACTGGTCCAATTCTCTTTTACTTTTGATGAGATTCTTACAATTAAATATTGGATACTTGAGGTTTATGATAAATATACCTTAAATTATATATTTTCAGACAAAATTTTGCCTTAAAAATATAAATGCCTCTCAATATGACCATAGTTAAACAACACAAATTTTTTTGTAGTTGATTCATTAACAACGTTTGGTGCCTGTTTGCAATATCTAGTACAATTAAAAAAGTAAAATTGAGCAATTTTTATAGCAAAATAAAAAATAAGGAATGTTTTAAAATTAAGTAATTTTAAAAAACAATTAAAAAAAATATGTTTGCAAAAAAAAATGCTCCTAAAAAGTAAAAAGAGTATTGAGTGTTACTCCCTCCGTCCATAAAACTTTTTTCCATTTCTTTGTGGGCACAAGATTTAATGAAAAATAGTATTATATTGAAATGATAGATAAAGTAAGAGAAACGTAAAAGTATTGTGGGACCCAAAATTTTATTGTGAGTGTAGGTTGTTTTCAAATAAGGAAATGTGTAAAAAAAATTTGGACAAACAAAAAAGGAAAGTGTGAAATAATTTGGTGGACAGAGGGAGTATTATGTGTAGAAGTACTTAAATAGAAGCTAAAAGTTAAAAATTATTGTTTGACAAAAAAAAGTAATAACCACTTAAAATAGAGGTTAAAAATATATTTAAGAGCTTTTTTATTTTTTTTTTTAAAAACTTTTACTTTTTTATTTTCTCTTTAGAGTTTGAAACAAGCTCTTAATCTTGTGAGATAAGTCAAAGTATAAAAGAAAAAAAATTTGCGTGAGATAGTCTTATAACATGATATAGACAAAAAGTGGTGACAAAATTATAATTAATTAAATGTTTATAGTAAAATGTGATGATATTTTTAAGAAAAGTGATAACCATTTTTAACAAAAATATTATCACTTTTTATTAAAATTGTATCACATTTTAAAATTGATAAATTTTTAATTAATAAGTGACACGTTTTATATTATAATTCCTACATCACGAGTCATTATCATATAAAACTTACTCAAATATAAAATAAAAATTAGAAAATTGATTGTATTCCATATCTGGGGGACACAATAAACAAAAGAAAAAAAAAGTCCCAATATGATGTCCAATTAATATTTAAAAATATGAATCCATACACTGCATGCAATTAGTCTTCTTCATGTCCAACATCACTGTTTTGCTGTTGTCCCTTTCTCTCAGTTTGAATTCTTGATTTTCATTCATGTCTCTCTTTCTAATTAATTAAAGTGGTTGGATTCTCCCCAGTGAAGATCGAATTAGTTATCATTTTCTTAATTAACTACTATTATATATACATATATATAATATATATATACTACCCTCCCTCCCTGCATCTATATATATATCTTCATAATTAAATTTGGCACACACAGATATATGATATATTACATATACGTACACGCCATCCTATGATCTCTCTCTCTCTCACTCTTAATAAATTATTAAGTGTAATTTTGAGTAGTGAGAGAGATGTCGGGGAGAATTAGGTCAAGGCAGTCCTCGATTAGTCCGAGGATAAGTGATGATCAGATTATTGAGCTTGTCTCCAAATTGCATCAACTTCTTCCCGAGATTAATCGCAACTCTAGGCGCTCCAATAAGGTATGTATATTATATTCCATCTCATATATATATATTTATATATATTTATTGTCAAACATGCTTGCCAAGTCTATAAATATTACTCACCCTCCACAAGAATTTGCACATTTTCCTTATTTGAATATTCCACACAAATTCACACACTATTTAAAAAAGAAATATTCATTTACGTACACACTCACAAATCTTTATACATATTTACTAATATGTCACTATTTTATATATAAAATATTTTTTTTCTTAAAAAAAATATGTCATCATGTAGGGTGCAAATTCCGACGGGACGGAAAGAGTACTATATTACATATTATTATTAACGCACAATATGCATGTGTACATATATATAGTAAGTTTCTAGTGCACCAAGTCCACCGTGCAACTCAAGTGCATTTTAAAAAAGTTACACAAAATATTACTGAAAAATCATACATGTTATTATTGAAAATTATAAGACTATATCATGTTATAAGACTATATCATCCCCTGTGCATATATGGGACTATATCATGTTATAAGACTATATATTTCATCCCCAATATAGACTATATATAACATCCCCAATATAACATGCAATTTTGTGGGCAACAGTCGATCCTCTCCACCGGAAGACCCATCCCACCCATCAACTGTTTACTATCAGAAAATTTTTTAGGTACAAGATTTTCTGGAGGACAAATCTCACAAATCAACTCAATAATTTGATTATAACCCCTTTCAGAAAGTCTATTTTCTATTTTGATGTTCAACAATCGGGCATTGAATGACAATTGTGAATGCGATTCGCAACCAGGATATAAATCTCGATCCGGTGCACGAAGCATCTCATAAAATCGTTCAACATCCTCATTTGGGGGTTCTTCAACATCGATCTCATCATCCACTGGACCAGAAGTTAAGTCCATGATCATATCATGGAAGGAAGTAGATGTTGCATTATTCTCATATGAATTAGAAGTCGGGGGCGGCGGAATATCATTGAATTGGTAGTATGGACGGCCGCGGCCCCCCCCAGCTTTGCTCACCATGCAAAACCCAATTATAATAATTGGGCATAAAGTCATTTTTAAACAAATGAGTTTTCACATCAATAGGTTTTTTAAATGTCTTATTCCGACATCTAAACTTGTTGCAAGGACACCTTATTTTTCCTTCACTCATCCAATTCGGATTACTAATCTCAAACTCTAAAAATGATTCAAGTCCACTAAGAAATTCACGAGATATCATGTCATTAATTGTTCTTGGACCATACATCCAACGAAAACTACTTGAATAATCCATATAAACTTGATTCACAATTATAAATAATATTTGACCGTTAATTCATTATATTTCTTTTTATACATAATTATTATATATATATATTCTATTAATTAATGTAACACTAATATTTTCTAAAATTTTTAACAGAGTTTCATTTAGTCACAAATCTCATTCATCAAGATCCTATAGTGCATCCATTTCCGACTTAATTAATTAATTAAGTCGGAACACACATTCTACAACAACAATACCAACAAGCAACCCGTACTCCAACATCCACATCAACATCTATGCTAATTAGATCGAACATCGATCAAATTAATAATGTTCATCATATCTATATATATAACTAGAAACACACACTATATTAATAAATTAGAAATAAATTAATTTTAACTAAACAAAGACATACATCCACATGATCATTAAATTCATAAAATTAATAAGCATAATGGATTGAACATCGATCAATTTTTAATTAACAATATATAGGTATGTACGTATAATTATATATACTCAATTAAATTAAAATTTATAAAATATATACGTACGATGATAATGGACGTATGGTGTATGGAATTGAAAAAATCGATCGTCGGACCCGCCTTCCACGTACCTACACAAATTAATTAAAATATACGTTAATAAAAATAAATATTCATAAATTATAAAATGAATTAATTAATTAATTAATTTTAATTATAATATTCTACACACACACACACACA
>JAPKLY010000404.1:289477-320184 GCA_026898435.1 Prunella vulgaris
TTTTATATTAATTTGTGCATTATAATTTTTTAATTAAAATTAATATAAATTATTATTATAATATATATAATCATATAAAATATTTATATATGTGTAATAACAATATTATAGTATATATATTGTTTAGAATACAGTTTATATACGTGTATATATATAGTGTATATAAATTATTATAGTGTAATATATGTATATATATATATTTATATAGGAATTTACACAAAAATAACCGATTAAAATGTAAACACTTTACATAGAAATAATTTTCACAATGTAGTATAAAATTTAAAGACCTTACCTTGAGCAGCGGCCCTTGTCCGGTGATGAGGAGGAGGAGCTCCGGCGGTGGAGCTTCACAAGGAAACGAAGCAATAATGGAGGGGAGAGGGGTTGTTGCGTCTGATAAGTGCTGAAGGGGGGCGAGGGATTTAATTGCCGAGGGAAAGTGGGCCCTCGTCAAACTTCAGGATCACATGTGTTGAAATTTTGTAATTTCCATTCTAAACTCAGAGGGTTTACAAGTCTTGTATTTATACAAGTGATCATTTCTTCTTCTACAAGAAATGCAGTCGGTTGAAACTACCTATTCTAGCTAACCATATTATCTATCACTCTATTGGTTAGTTTGTAACAATAAGTAACCAACTGTTCCAGCTGGATGTGGAGTGAGTGAGTGTGTGATGCTGATGCATGCATGCATGGTGCATGCTGTGTTCCAGTGTGTATTGATCGTGTGCATGCATGCACATGTTAACATTATATCTAATATGAACCAAACTAGATCTATCTAATGTCTAATGCATGTAGTTGAAAGCATAGTTTCTGAAACTTCGACGAGGGCAAGGCTTTTGTAAGCAGGTCAGCAACTTGATCTTCAGTGGGCACAAATCTGATATCAAGCAAACGTGCTGAGACCTTTTCCCTGAGAAAGTGAACATCCACTTCAATGTGTTTGGTCCTACTGTGAAATGCTGGACTAAATGCAAGTTTGATGGCTCCTTGGTTGTCACTCCATAATATGGCTGGATTGATGAGCGGAAGCTGAAGCTCATGGCACAAAGTTTGTAGCCAAAGAAGATCAGTAGTGGCAGTAGACAAAGCTCTACATTCAGCTTCGGTACTACTTCGAGCCACAACCGATTACTTGCGAGATCCCCAAGTGATCAGATTTGGGCCAAGTTGTATGCAGAATCCACTTGTGCTGCGACGATCATCCAAGTTAGCAGCATAATCCGCATCCACGAAGCCACTTAACCTGTATTCAGAAATGGGAGAAAACAACAAACCAGTGTGTAATGTACCATGAAGATAACATAGGATCCTTTTGCAACATTTCCAATGATTCTGAGTAGGGGAATGAAGATATTGGGAAAGCTTGTTTACAGAATAAGCAATGTCTGGCCTAGTAAGAGTGATGTATTGTAAGGCCCCAACAATGCTTCGATATAGAGTAGGATCAGAGAATGCAGGGCTGTCTTGGAGAGACATTTTGGAGCTAGGACAAGAGAGAGTGGGAGATGGTTTGCAGGAAAGAAGGTTGGTTTTGGAGAGAAGTTCCCTGATATATTTGGATTGTGTAAGTTTAATGGATGAAGGTTTGAAGAAAACTGGAACCGAATGATGAAGATTTGAAGATGAACAGTAACAGAGGCTTGAAGATACAAAGGAAACCGAAAGAAAATCAGAATCTGAGGAAATGTGACTCAAGATACCATGTTGAAATTTTGTAATTTCCATTCTAAACTCTGAGGGTTTACAAGTCTTGTATTTATACAAGTGATCATTTCTTCTTCTACAAGAAATGCAGTCGGTTGTAACTACCTATTCTAGCTAACCATATTATCTATCACTCTATTGGTTAGTTTGTAACAATAAGTAACCAACTGTTCCAGCTGGATGTGGAGTGAGTGAGTGTGTGATGCTGATGCATGCATGCATGGTGCATGCTGTGTTCCAGTGTGTATTGATCGTGTGCATGCATGCACATGTTAACATTATATCTAATAACATGGGGCGCTGACACGTCGCGGTTGCCGAGGGAAAGTGGTCCTCGCCAGTACCGAGGGCAGGTTGATTCCCTCACCAATGTCCATTTGGATTTTACCGAGGGCAGTTCCCTCGTTAATTAGTGGGGGGTTCTGTTCCCTTGTTAATTCCCTCGCCAAGTTAACAGGGGTTTTTTTTTCTCTCGTTAAATCCCTCGGTATTACCGAGGGTTTTATTTTCTCTTGTTAAAACCCTTGTTAAATTTCGTCCTCGTTAATTCCCTTGTTATTAACGAGGGTAAAATCCCCCTCTTTAATTATTCCTTTTTTTGTAGTGTAATAATTACATACAAAAATATATTTTTATAATTTTTTCACTTAAATTGATTAATACTCCTTTATAAAATAATATTTTATCCATTAAATATTACAAAATAACTCTATTAAAAAACATTGAAAAGTCAAGAGAAAAAATAAATTAGAACGTGCACGTGGAAATACATAGTAGCAATACTTTTATATATATATATATATATAAACATACAAATAAGTTTCTAGATGCACTATTAAATGTGGCGGATGGGAGAAACGTGACATCAACTTTGACTAAAATGTGGCGGATGCACTATTAAATGTGGTAGATAGAAGATACCTGACATTATAGATGCATATATGACTTTTGTTTTTTTTATCGATAAATGTTAGTGGTTAGTAATTAGAAGTTAGTTCACCAAGTATTCATACAATCATATATCTCCAAGTCAACCTTATATCTCCCTCCTATTCGTTCATAAAGGGAATTAAACTTGGGTCACTCACTCAAGTGAGGAGCCCGGTGGCCAGGTGAGCTAACTCACCTATATTCTACCTGATACATTGTTTATATTCGACCTGATACATATATAATTTTCGTAATGTGATCCTCGAAGAGAGCTTTAATTCATTATATTATTCACCCATTTTTGAATTTAAAAAAAAATGAGAAATTGACTTTGAAAGATTATTGTAATAAATGAAAAATAAAACGAAAAAATAAAGCTTTTATCTCACATTTGAAAAATATGATTGACAAAGTAAGTGTGTAAGTAGGAACTCATATGTATCTTGTAAAAAAGTAAGGAAATGCTCATCCACTCTTTATGTGTGCGCACATGAGGTGCAAATTATGATCTTATTTGGCCTACAAAATTCGAATTTGTATATAAGCACGACCTTCGTACACAAATATCGCATTAATTTTGGGTGTTGTTGCAATACATGAAAACTTACGCATTTTGAATGGAATACGATATAGATATTTTTTCGATAATTGTCATATACTTGGACTTTCTTTTTCCTTCAATTCGTCTATATTCTGGTGATATTTTAGACAACTTCTTAATTAGTCTTGAGCAAGATATTACGTAATATCTCTGCTCTTAAATTATTGTATCCTGAAAAATAAATATAGTATGATTCACTAACACAAAAAATAAAGGACATAAAATTATTTTTAAAAAATCATATTTAATACGAGCTTCGATTATCTAAGTTTATTATTTAATTACTTATGGTCATTCGATGCTACCATCAACATGTAATATGTTATATTACGATTTGAATAAAATGCAACATAAATTGCGTGCTTTCTTCGTTTTCATTCATTGAAAAATCTTGTACTCTGATCGAAAATTATTTAATTCGTGATGTATGTTACTTTTGAGCTTATTTTATAGGGATATATCTCTTTAGGTAAAAATAAATGGCTTATGATCTAAACTCATTCTTGATCGAGATGTCACACATTTGTTTTTAATAATTAATATAAAAGTTGCTTTTCTTCATAAACGTAACAAAGACATCGTTGATTCGTATGCAGGCATCAGCGAGCAAAGTGCTGGAAGAAACATGCAACTATATCAGAAGCTTGGAAAGGCAGATGGATGATTTGAGTGAGAGGCTAGCACAGCTCCTCTCCACTATAGATGCTGACACCCCTCAAGCTGCAATTATTAGGGCGTTATTAACCTAATTAATTATTTAAAAAGCGTGCTTAATTAATATGATCAGTAATTAGCTTCATAATTATTATTTTTCTGTAGGCCTGCCTTAATTAATTAGTCTTGTAGCTTCTACATTTATTTGAATAATTATATTTTATCAGTAATGAGTATTATAATTAATATTCATGATTTATTAATTAGATATGGTACGTGATTGAATATTTAGATGGGCTGGGTTGATAAATTGAGGGCCATCCTGCCGAATAAATGGCAGATTTTGGTGGGCTTCGGGCCCGCTCGTGCCCTCGCCCCATTTATATGAATGATATTATGTGCCGTTTTTTAAAATTTAAAATTAAAAAAAATTAATTTTATTTTATTTTATTTTTAAAATTTTATATAGATTTATAAATTCTTTTTGAATTTTACTTTATTAATAATTTTAAATAACTACAATATAAGTTTTTAAATAACAATGTTTCTATTATCAAAATTTATCATTTATGCTATTAAACAGAAATATTATTATTCGTAAATGTTTTAGAATTATTTATTGTTATTTATCTTGTTGAAATATAAGTTACTTTTGAAAATTATTTTCTATTATTATATTTAATCTTATTCGATATAATTATTTTGTTTATTTTTTATAATTAAATATTACTCCATCCGTCCATAAAAAATGTGTTCACTTGCTTTATTTCTTCATTAACTAAATGTATCATATCCCTTTTAAGAAAATAGTCACTTCATTATTATTTTCCAACCGTAATTTAATTATGCACAAGTAATTGATCTTACACTTACATCATTTTATACACTTACTTTATAAATTTCATCTACTCTATGCAATATTTTATTATTATTTCACAATTCAAATTCCCAAATGACTTAAGCATACATTTTATGGACGGAGTGAATAATAAAATTATTATTATTATTATTATTATTATTATTATTATTATTGATTTTTAAATTATTAAGATTAAAAGATAATATCATAAAAATAGAAATAAGTGATAATATTTTTGTAAAAAAAATATTTTATGAGATATATATATATATATATATATATATATATGTAATACACAAATCCATATATTTTTTTAAGGGAATAATAATTTTTTTTAAATTTTGAAAATGATCATTTCTTATAAATAACACGACTCCTTATGAAAAATTATAAGACTGTATTTGGAATATATTAAAAATGATAATTCCTTTCCTTATTTATATTAATTAATACACCAAATTAATAAAAATAGTAATTGCAGAACACTTTAAAATCAATTTAAAACAAAATAAAAGTGATTCTAATTACCATATAGAACTTGCAAAAAATCACATAATTAATGAGTGAATTAATAAAGATGAGATGATTTTTACATCATTAGTTTTACCTATCCCTATTTTTACGAGTGAAGAAGTACCTTCATTCCCAAGCAATCTTCGCCGTCGTGCCAGCGCATGACTTCTCTTTCTACAGTAAAATCCTGCTTTTCCCCCACCATCAATGGCAATTAATCCGCTTGTAAAACTCAATAGATTGAAGATTGCTACATCAATTCTCGGCGTAAAGTTTTTCCGGCGGCCGTTCGGCGGGGCGGCGCTAGCCTACCACGAAATGGTGGCGGAACATGAGCGGGAAAAACTGGCTATTAAAAACGGGTTTGATTTGGGGGAATTTCCCCCCGAAATGATTCGGAATTTCTCGATAGTCGCGCACATTGATCACGGCAAGTCCACGCTTGCCGATCGTCTACTTGAGTATACTGGAACTATTCAACTCGGCCTCAATCAACCTCAGTATCTCGATAAATTGCAAGTATGTATGCTTTTTTTTTTTTCCAATTTGACATCTTTTTGTGTTTTCTTTTGGGTTGTCCAGTTTAATATCCACCATGCATGTCACCTTTAATATTCTTTATAATTCATAAATCATACACTTAAATTTAATGCAATATATTGAAAGATATTTTGGATATTATGAGGTACATTTATGAATAAAATGAATATTTTTAGAAAGTATTCATATACTCCAACATATTGCATTAAATCATATATAAAAAAAGGTGTATATAATTGGTGAACAGAGGAAGTAAAGGAGAATATTTAAATTGGATAGAAGAGTGTATCTTTCAGTGAATTTAGCTAAACTCTTTAAAAGAAAAAAAACTCTCTCCTCTCATAATCACATAATGCTTCCAAAAAATAGATCTAAGTAAAATAAGACGGTAGGAATTGAATACTATTTAAAACTAATACCGTATACTAAAATAATTGATATCATTTAATAAAATAACTCATCCTCTCATTTCTGTGAGTTTTGACCTTAGAGTTGCAATAATTGTTAGAAGTCTTCTCTGTTAATTAATACTCTGTGGTTATATTTTCTAATTTATTTTCCATTTCAATAAAACTTACTTATTGACACTATTGAATATTCTGTAATCTATGTTGCACAAGTGCGAGTGTGAGAGTGCGAGAGCATACGATACAGATATGGGAATTCGAATTTTTTAAAAAATTTGGGTGCGATTTATTAAGGATACATCTACTTATTTATATTTTATTATGTATAACAGGTGAAAATTGTATACATTTAAAAAAAAATTTAATTTAAATGTACAAAATTCATACTATTTTTTATAACCAATGCTTAAGTGTATTGAATGATTTAATATAATAAAATAATAAAATATTGATTCAAGTTTCATTAGTTCATTACATATATTATAATAAGTAAATTTTATCTAAATAAGTGTCGTATTAATGTCAATTTAAATTATATAAAATAAAAAAGTTAATTGAAATAATATATTTAATAAGTAACAAGTAGGATTCGCAGGGCAGATTCGAGTATACGTTAATCGAGTTCGCCTCGTGAAAAATTGAATATGCATTTTCAAGAATTTTTTCCTGATTTAAGGGACGAGTGTGAATCGGATACTGCATGCACCCTAGTATGTAATACATCTACCAAATTTATTAATTCAACCGATAAAACTTAAGTCAAAGTAATCCAGATAGTGGATTAGTCAGTGGTTCCTGCACCACCAGATATCGAGTTTTTTTGGATGTAGTCTTGCTTTACATTTATTAATTCTCTGTCCTCAGAAAAACAACATATAATGTAAGAGAAATTTGTTGTGTTGTAGGTGGAGAGGCAGAGGGGGATCACAGTGAAGGCTCAGACAACAAGCATCCTCTACAAACGCCACTTACTGAACCTAATCGACACGCCAGGCCACGTTGATTTCAGTTACGAGGTGTCGCGCTCTCTAGCCGCCTGCCAAGGCGCGCTTCTCCTCGTCGACGCTTCTCAAGGCATCCAAGCGCAAACCGTCGCCAATTTCTACCTCGCTTCCCTCTCCAACCTCACCATAATCCCTGTAATAAACAAGATAGACTTGCCTTCAGCTGATCCACATCACGTCAAACAGCAGCTGGAGAGCACATTCGACATTGACCCCAGTGAAGCCCTCTTGGCTTCAGCTAAGACAGGGGAAGGCATCCGACAGATTCTTGATGGCATTATAGAAAGGGTGCCTCCTCCCCGTGGGAAGCCCCTTGCGCCTCTGCGGATGCTTCTCTTCGACTCCTTGTTCCATAAGTACAAGAAGGTTATTTGCTTTGTGGCTGTTGTTGATGGGGTTGTGAGGAAGGGGGATAGGATAAGGTCCTCAGCAACCGGTAAAGATTATGAGGTTTCCGACGTTGGAGTTATGCATCCCGAGATGAAGCCTACTGCGGTTCTTTTGACTGGGCAAGTGGGGTATGTGGTTTGCGGTATGCACTCCGTGGATGAGGCCCGTGTTGGCGACACTTTGTATCGTAGGAAATGCAGGGTCGAGCCCCTCCCAGGTACTTTAATAATTAGTACTATCTTCGTTCCATAAAAACTTGTTAAATGGAGATGCACACATATTAAGAAAAAAGTGGAATGAAATAAAATAAATAGTGTTATTAGGGGTAATTTAATAAAAAATTTATGTAAAAAGTAAAAAAGTTAATTGACTATTTTTATTGTCATTCCTTAGTATGAATTTGAACAAAACGTCCCCTTTATTCGTCCCACAAAAGAAGCATGACATTGGTTTTGCAGGTTTTAAACCAGTGAAACGCATGGTATTCTCAGGCCTTTATCCTGCAGAGGGGTGTAATTCGAGTGAACTTCAGCATGCTATCAAGAAACTGACGTGCAACGACCCGAGCGTCTCAGTCGAAATCGAGAACAATGCAGCACTTGGTCGCGGTTTCAGGTTCACGATTTTCCTGTTTCAAATTTTGAGCTAGTCATGATCGAGTCACATTTTCTTCATGCATTATGTACTTTGAGTGCAGGTGTGGTTTCCTTGGCCTACTTCATATGGATGTTTTCCATCAACGGCTTGCACAGGTACGTGATCGTATCCAAAGATGAAATCAAACCTATTTTCAAACGTGTTTGACTAAATATATTTTAAACATGTTATCGGCCTCAAACATTTTATAAGTTGTTTTAAAAGTTTATAAAATGTTATTTTCAACTTATGAGTTGTTGAAGTATTTTATTAATACAATTTTTAATTTTTTTTGATAATTTGTCATAAATTTTTTTTAAAAATTAATTTTAATAAAAAATAAATATTTTGTTATTTTTATGTTGAGGTTGTGGAGTGGTGGAGTGATCCGGGGTGAGGTGTTCAAAAAAACCGTAACAGCCGGTTCGAACCGACAGTTCGGCTGTTCGGAATCGTGGAACCGAACCGTAACCGGTATATAGACGGGCCGGTTTCGGTTCAAGTTTCAAAGAACTGTAGAATCGGCAGTTACGCTTCAAATTTAACCGATGGTTCCGGTTCAAATTTATAATTTCCTAATTAGTTTGTAAATTGTAGTGTTAGTAACTTAGTATAGTACTATTACTATAATTGTTAGTTAGTTACTTATTGATTGTAATTTATAAATTATAATGTTAAGTGCAAGAATTCTATCAATAAAATTTAATTTCAATTAAAATTTTACTTGTATAGTTGTGTTATTATGTAAATTTTATATTTTGTAAGTTGGTAAATTTTAAATTTAATCAAAAGAATTACAACTATTTAAATTTATAGATCAATAATCATATTTATCATTAATTATAATTAAATTAAAATATGTCAAAAAAAAGTTTAAAAAAAATGAAAAACTGTAAAACCGGCAGTTCACAAACCGGAACCTTAACCGCCTAACCGCCGGTTCGATTACAGTTCCATTTTTTGAAAAATCGTAACCGGCGGTTCGAACCGTTTGAACACCCCTACATGAGGATGGAGGTGTTGAGAAAAATAAGCTATCAAACATTTTATTTTATCAAACACTCTAAGGCTCAATTTGGATGGGTGAATTTAAAATCCATGGATTTCACACACAAATAATCATTCTCTACATGAATTTACAAATATTTAGATTCTATTTTATGTTTAAAATGGAGGAATTTTAATCCTCCCCAGACCCATGTCATTTGAAATTTCCTCCTCTACCTTTTTCTATCTCTCATTTTTCTTATTTTTTCCCTACTCTCCTATCTCTTTATAATTCTTAATTTAATGTATGTTTTCTTACATGTATATTTTTCAAATTCATCCAAATGTAGTCTAAGACATTTTATAAGTTCTTAAACAGCTTACAAAATGTTTTAAAGAGCTCATAAGCTCAATCAAATATCCCGTAATTCTAAATAACAGAGTTTTATCAATTCAGGCACTGAAAGAAGTTCCCATACTAATCAATGAATCAAATGATACAGGAATATGGAGTCCATGTGCACAACACTATCCCAACCGTGCCTTATGTTTTCGAGTTTAAAGATGGAAGGTACGCGTGCTGATCTTTGTTCGAGCGCAGATATCCAGGACGTATTCGTGCCGTTTCTTATGTGATGTGTTGTTCAGCAAAGTGGATATGCATATGTGCACTGCTCGGTACAAGGATAAGAAGCTTAAAGCTATTTGGGAGCCAACAGTAATTGCTAAAATCATACTTCCTAGTGAGTAAGTTTTTCAGACAATTGAACTTGTTTTGTTACGTTCTTGTTGGAGTTTGTTTGATCATGTCTTCCTCAAGGTATGTTGGGCCTGTCATGTCCCTTTGTGTTGAAAGAGAAGGACAACAACTGGACTTGTCATTCATCACCAGGTACTTTATTTTTTCACCATTTCATTAGATCAATGAGGTATTCAAATTGAATATTGAAGTTGGTGTTTTTTATTTTTATGATAATTATTTGGAGTCACAAGACTCATATCAATCTGTTCAATTGACTATAGTTTCTTGTTTTCCAAATCCAAGAATTTGACCATCAGACCTATTACACTATTTTTTCATAACACTTGTGTGAATCAGTTGCATTATGCAAAAATTTTCAAGTAATGTCATTCGATTAAATGAGTAATACTATTTAATTGGTGCGCTGTGCAACTAATTTCTAAACAAAGGGAGTATTTTATACAAATGATGTATAAAAGAATTTATCGGGAAAATTTGGCGAATGTTTGAATGGTTAATATATATTAGTGTCTAACAATAGTTTGTTGTTTGATCAACAGTAAGCAGGTTGTTCTGAAATATCGACTACCTTTAAGACAAATTATTGTCGACTTTTACGATACACTGAAAAGTACCACTTCAGGATATGCAATATTTATGTACGAGGAAGCAGAGTAAGTCCATAAATATTATGTGGTGCACCTTATAAATGAAATTTTTTATTTTAATTTTATTCTTACAGTATTCACATATTAACATAAAATGTCGTTACATTTTATACGCAACCCACAATTTAATACATCACACTCAATATTCTATTCTCTACACATTTTTTCTTAAATTCAAAGCAATTTGAAATGTGTTTATGTGATCATCAGACATGGAGTTTCTAATCTGATAAAACTGGAGGCATTCCTGAATAACGAAAAGGTAGATGTTATGGCCACCATAGTTCACAAGTCTCAAGCAGAAAGCATGGCTGAAAGTATGTTGGACCTCTTGAAGAAATTCATCGACAGGTATAATTTATATGACATTTTCTTTATATATATAAAAATAAAACCAAGAAATATATGCACATCAAATTATGATTATTTTCATTTTATAATCATCAGGAAGCAGGATAATTCGATTCTAATAGTAGATGCTTTCACAAATCGACCTGTTTCGGTACAGAGGTAAAATTTTTTGTACAAATGTCAATAAATACTCTACTATTCTTGCTTCCCTTTTTAATCTAATTCTCCAAAATTATTTTCACACCTTTTATAAAATATTACTCCTTCCTCCAATAAGTTGCTCATTTTACCATTTTCGTCCCACTATATGTTGCTCATTTAATTTTTTTTAAAAAATTACTATTCACTTTTTATTATTATTTTAAATACATTTTATACTATTTTCATTATTTTTCCTCTTCCCATCACCTAATACTATATCAATACTTTATACTCTTTTTAATATTTATGTCAAAAAGTATAGAGGGATGGAAGAAGTATTTTATTATCAAATTCATAACTCAAACAATCATTCTGTTTTTTTAATACACTCCATGATATTATTACTTTATTTTTATTAAAACCCATGTTCATTGCGGCGAAAATAGAGTTGGGGATGGGGGAAGTTAACGTTACAAATTACACATTCTAAATAAAAGAAATACTAATTAGTAGTTGAAAAAGATTATTTTAAAGAACATTACAAAATAATCATATATTAATTCAAAATATTTGTTAGATACGTAAATTCTTTTTACACTAAAGCATTAATTTTTTTTTGGCACAGTGATAATTTTGCATTACAGTAAACAATAAAAGAGTTTTGTAACTAATTAATCCTAATTAATTTAATTATTTGTTTTTAAGGGTTCCAGCCGCACCTCTTGATCGGAAAGGTGGAAAGAAGCAACTTAAGCCTCAGCAGTCTGTGAATATTCCTAAAGAGGCATTCCTCGAGCGCATGAAGCTTCCAACGACTACGACAAGCTGAACTTTTATTCAACTATTATAATGAAATTAGTTTTTAATATATACTTTAATAGTATAACTCATCTTTTGATGTAGAGCTGTTATTCGAGCCGAACGAGCTCGAGTAGTGCAGGCTCGACTCGTTAAGCAAACTAATACCACTACAAGAAAATTGACCTAATAATGACAGCATCGTGTTATTATTGTTTTTCTAAATAAAGACTTTTAATGAGAGGAAAATGATCTTTAATGACAGGACCTTGGATATTTTTGTTATTAAATTATTTCAATTCTAGAAAAAATATCCAAGGCATTAAACATTTATTAGTAAATGTTTGGCTCATGGATGGGGTGATTAAGAATAGACTCTCTATGAAGATGAATTCGAAGCGTAGAGGAGTGCTTGATAATAACACTAATTTGAGGTGTGTTAAATGGAAATAAAGAAAAAACAAGCAAGCATTTTTTTGAATGTGATCTTTCGTATAAATGTGGATGGAGGTGTATAGATGCCTTCGATATTTTTTTATTTTTTTTGTAAAAAACAATTTCATTCAACCAAAGGGCATAAGGTATATCCAACCTGTTTACAAAGAATTACACATTAACAACTTAGAATCATTCGCGGATTAGCCAACCAATCAATAAAAGAAAATTTATAAAATTCTAAACTCCTAACAGAGAACCAATTCTACAGTCTAAACTTAATATCCTCCACAACTTTATCTATTGCAAACTCAACACCATTGAATATCATCTCATTTCTTCTTTTTCATAATCTCCATGCCACACAAAGCCAAACAGTAGTAGCAATCTTTTTCCCAACCTTACCCCTCAAATTGCGACTTTGAGCAATAAGACTAGAGAAAGCACATGAGTGTAAAACAGTGGAGATCCCAAACCAATTGTAGCATTTCATCCATACCTTGTAAGAGATGTGACATTCAAAGAAAAAATGTCTTGTATTTTCTTCACGATTTCCGCATAAAGTGCACCTCGGATCGACATTCATACCAAGAATGTTTCTTCTCATCAGATTTGATTTTGTCGGTAATCTATCCCAAAACATTCTCCAAGCATGAGCGATGACTTTCAAAGGAGCAAAACTTTTCCAAATTAATTTAAAACCAAGCTCCTTCTCTTGATCAATCGTCCCGGTTTGTTGTTGATTAATTAGAAGATCATATGCATCTTTCGTACATAATTTGCCCTTGTTTGATCCTGTCCATCTCCATGAATCATTGCCACCTTGCCTCACTTGAAACCTGTTGATCAAGGAAATTAAAGTGTTATATAACTCCATATCACGCCCACGTAATTCCCTCCTCCATCTGGTTAACGTAGAATTTATCACAAATCTTAGTTATAGTCATCCTGTGGAAGAAGTAAATGAAGGGTTGTTAGTCTATGACTTGGTGTCTTGTGGCTGTTGTGAAAATGGAGGAATGAAATTGTATTTAGAAAATGGATATTGTCAATTAAAAAAATTAATAGATGAATTGAAAACTAGAATATATGGAGTTGACAATATGTAAAGATTCCGGTGTTTTCGTTGTTTTCTTTTGATGATTAGCTTAAAAATCCTAGAATATTGTTAGAATAATTTTTTTAATTTCTATTGTATTTGAGTGTGTCTTATACCCCAATTATTTTCTATAAAATTTGACTTTTACCAATAAAAGAAATACTTATTTTGTCGAAATCGAAATAACTATGAATTTGATAGTAGAGTGTGGTAACGAATTGAATTGTTTGATATATTATATATATATGACAATTATTATTACAAAAGGTGGCTTTAACAAAATTATAATGACCTCTTTTTTAGTTTTTTATGTTAAAAATTGTATTTTGTAATATTAATGTTTAAAATATTGTAATTGTAGATAACATCAATAAATACTTCCACCAGTTTACGGTCACTTGTACACTATTAAAAAAAATCAATTTGTATATAAAATTAAAAAATTATATGTATATATTACTCTCTCTGTCCCGCTATAAGTTGCTCGTTGTTTTTGGACACACGAGTTAAGATAAAAGTGAAAAAGTATAAGTGATGTGATGAAAAAAAATAAAAAAATAATAGAAATAGTGTAAAAAGTATTGAAAATAATAATAAAAAAGTGAATAGTAGTTTCCAAAAAAGGTAAAAAAAATAAATGAGCGACATATAGTGAAACAGACGAAAAATATTTTGCATGAGTCTTAAAAAATATAAATTGGTTAAAGTAAATATATTTTAGAGTATTGTAAAATTTATTTATAAATATTAGTAAATGTAAAAATAAAATAAAACCTGTCTTTTTAATTTATACCTACATACTTTGAATGGATAAAAAACCATTGTTTCTCTGCACCTATATAGGACTAAGGAGTATGTATTTCACAAAACATTTTTTTAATGGGAAAAGTACAACAAATTGAAAAAATTTATATATTGGTCCCGTGCAAAAAAATATATAAACGTTTCCATACAAAAAGAAACATACTTCCGTGCAATTTTTTTTAACCAATATATAAGCTATGTTTTAAAAGCGGAAACGGAAGTTGAACCGGAGACCTCAAAATTTTTGGTCGGACCGGTCGGATCGGGTCTAACCGTTAGTAAAGCGATTGAGTCGGTATAACATCATAATTAAATAATATATAATTATATAAAACAATTATGGACACCATAAATAGTTTTTCTCTAAAAATAGTAAATTATATGTGTAAATTATGATAAATTTAAATAAATATACATCTAATATTGTTATTTAAAGTTCAATTTTAACAATTTAAATTAAATGTCAATATTTTACTAAAATAAGTCCACCATATATCATAAAAATGTCAAGTGTAAAATTAAGTTCACAAAATGTCTTAAAAATATCAAATATATAGGAAGTTCATCAAATATCTATGATTAACAACATAAAATTATTTAATTTGAAAGAATATCCAAGTTAACATCACATTACAATTTGATCTCATAATTCCAACTCTAAACTTTATTGATAACTTAGTAGAAAGATGCGGAAATAATAGATTAAGAATTTGGGAAAGAATAAGGATAGAAAACGCGATTTAGATGACATATAATAAAAAACAAAATTTAATAAATTGAGATTCAATTTAAAGTTAAAAATTGCAAAAAAAAAAAAATCAATTTTTTTTAACAAATAAAGAAAAAGCGCTTAGTTGACCGGTCCAACCAGTGATCGGTCCGACCCGCTTTTGCCGTTTTTGACCGCTTTTTGAGCGCTTCACAGGAAGAGCGGTCCAACGCTTTTGAACCGTTCGGCATGTTGTCCGAGTAGCGGTCCAACCGGTCCGACCGGCCGGTCCAACCCACTTTTTAAAACATACTACCTCCGTCCCACGAAAGTTTGCACACTTTCCTTTTTAGTTTGTCCCACAAAAGTTTGCATACTCCCAAAATGGAAATATTCCTTTAAATCTCCACCTTTAAAATCTTTACCTCACAATCTCCACCATACACATTCTACTCATTACACTTTTTCTTAAAACCTGTGCCCAGAAAAGCAGGGCAAACTTTCCTGGGACGGAGGTAGTAGTATATAAGTGATCCATTTTCAAAGGGAAAAAAAAGGTCTAGTGTTCTAGAAAAAGAATACGTGCACTTGGAAATTACTCTCTTTAAATATAAAGAAGGAAATTATTCGATTTTTTTTTCTAATTATGTACATAAAAACAAACCACAAAAAGGATTCGCAACTCGCAAGGCCTCTATAACAGAAGAGAGTGAAATGAAATTTAAAAAAAAAAACAGAAAAAAAAAGGTAAAAACAAAAGCTAGTGAACTTGTATTGAAGCTTCTTTGTAGAGATCACCCTTTTGTTATCGTTGGTCCATTGTAGGGCGCTCCCACCACGGAAAACTCTTCAGGATTTCCCCTCTCCTTTAGCCATGTACACCCTTCCTTCCCTTTCGCCTCGCCCTCCGACGAATCTTCGTCTGTCGTTTGATAAAATTTGTGCAAGAAATCAGAGTTCTTTAACACAAGGTGAAATACCAAAATGGAATAGGGAATCTGAAAAAATAGTCTTCCCCTAGTTGCTTAAACCAGGATGCAAACACGCGATCAAGGGCCGTCATTGTATTTCAATCTCGTGTTTCATTTCATCGTGCATTATGCCATAGTAGTTTATGTTGTAATATGAAATAGTACAAACTTAAAAAGACAAGATTTGGAACAAAGGATCTCCTAGACCACTAAAGCCAATATAGCAACAAAATGTGATGATATCAACAAGAAACGGTTTCCTTAAAAGAATCTAAGCAACTAGCAGACAAACCATAATTTTATTTGCCCAAAAGCTGGGAGACATTGCTAAAAATAGCAAGTATGCAAACACATAAAAGTAAAAGATGGTAACTTCATCCAAGGACACATATATACATATACATATATATATTTATACACACACATGTAACAAATATTTGTATACACCACTGCAATTTTATTAGGCTTATCTTTTTAAGGGTTTATGTTTTGTCATATGTTGGAGGATATTATGGAGTATTGTAAAGTCTATTTATGATAAATATGATACTTACATTTTTCATAAATAATCATTTTATTCACAAAAAATAACGGACCCAACAATATGGCCTAGTAAAATTGGACGAAGAGAGCAGCTACTTTTGTCGAAAAGTAAATCTATACAATTGCACTATACAACTTGTGTTACTCTAAGTACACGTACCTGGAAAATTGGAAATTGGGAAGTAGTACTGACAATGGCGACCATCGGGGTCGGAGTATGGAGGGCCGAGCACATCCAGAACAGCACACGCAGTCGTGGCAGTGAAACAGTGCATATTACCACCATCGGCCGGATAGAGAATGGAAGTTCTGCACGGGGCTGTGAACTCCGAGTCAACCTTAAGCTTCGCGAGACGTAATCCATCGCGTTCGCCTACATACATAACAAGAAAAAAAGGGTAACACATGTTGTGCTGTTCAACTGAACATAACTAACATTTCTCAGTGAAAAACATTTAATATTTTGAGTGAAAGGCACTAATACTTTTGAATAAAAGGACTGATATCATTTACAAATCCATTGAATGGCAGGGTGCACATGATAAGTGCAAATATTTTGTTAAAAACACAACTTATGTTCTTGCTGTATTGGACAACTTTACCCTTGTAGCCCCTACAACCCATACCAGCCCATAATTTAGAAAATGGCATCATTTTGCTAAAAAAAACAGAGTGACACTTAAAAGGGCAAAGATCATTACTCCAAATATCATAACTAAATTCCAGAAAAAATCAATACAAAGGGAGAGCAGTTTAAGTTAGAATACATACTGGGAGTGACTTCATTCAACCAATCATAGGCCTTGATATGCATAGTTCCGAAGAGAATCTTGCTGAAGACCGTCATTCCGGGATGGTTATGAAGAGGTATGACACTACTTGGGGGCATGCAGAAGATACCAATCTGTAATTCTCAAATTAATTAATATAAAAAACCACATTAATTTCTGTGAGATTTTGGAGGAGAATGCGTACTGAGAATTTGTCACACCCATGGAGATGAAGATACGTTATGACGGGAGCTCGTTCGCTGCTGAAAAATGGCATATTTGGTGACAGCCCTACATCGGCTTCGGTCATGCCATCTGCAATTTTATTTTATTCTTTTGATTAGCACAAATTTGAGTGACAAAATCAAACAGAGAACTGATTATCCATCTAGGATTGAAAAGTCCTAAATATCGTCAAGCCATGGCTGATGGGAATTTACTGAAACAATTCTAATTAATGTTTAATCATCCGAATTGTATGGAAACCAGATTTGAAAAAAAACTCCATTGATATGATATGTATGCTCTGTTTCTATATGGCTTGTACCTTTCTATGTCTGGTTTAGATATAACTTGACAACATTATTCTCTCTCTCTCTCTCTCAAATGGCAACAGGTACACCATGTGGCATAAATCCAGAAATGAAAAGGAGAAAGCAGAAAGAATCATTATCCAGAGTCCAGTCAAAGACACAAACAAGAGTGCATGCAAGTGTAGTACCTCACGCAACAAAATTAAAACAATGATAAAAAACCTCAATCAGCCATCTTGGCGGCGGCATCAACACTGATCGATGATTCAAAAACGCAATCAAGAAAAAAGATTCGATTTTTATACCCAAAAGAGCCGCAATCTTGCCAAGCTTTTCCGGCGGCGGAACAATGCCAGGCTCAGAGTCGGCAAACACTTCCTTGCAACAATCATAAAGCCTCTGAACCCTCGACGATCTCTTCTGCCTTTTCTTGCTCTTCTTCGACTCATCCCTCATCTCCCCTCTTCCACCTCCCCCTTTTTGCTGAACCCCCATTTGCATTCAGTCAAAATTCACGCAATTTGATGCCGAAACAGAATAAATCCCGATATGGGATTTCCAAGAAACGCAGAAATATGATCTGGGGTCTTCAAAGAAAAGCCAAAAATGATCCCCCAATAAACATGGAAAAAAACAGGGTAGCTCGATTATCTATTTATGATTGGACACGGCCGTACGCCAGGCTTTCCGGTTTGTACATGAAAAAGATTAGAGTTAGAGCTGTGAATGTGTGAAGAGTGGCGCAAATGTGAATAAATTTGGTGTGTTTTGAGGAGGGGGGGGGGGGGGGGCGGCGGGGTATAAGGGGGTTTGCCATGTTAGATGGTTTCAGAAGAGCAGCAAAGGAAAACCAGGGGCCTGATTAAACCAGTGGGCTGTAGAAAAAGGCGGATTCGGTTTTTGTATATTTAAATATATATATATATATATATACTATGTATGTATATATGTGAGGAAAAAATGTACTATGTATTTATTTGGTTTTCTGTTTTCGGTTTATTCTGTTTTTTCCTAACCTATTTTTCTTTTTCTTTTTTTTCCACACAGCCCATCTATTTTGTTGGCAGGTGCCAGCTCTCTTTATGACTTGACCATATCCATATCACTTTACCAATTCAAATTCTGTATTTGGATCGAGAAATTTGAGGAAAGTATTTTGAATAATTTCTAATTGAATGAATGTTTAATTCTATATTAAGCATGTTAAAATAATCTAGTTTCAGCCAAATTTCTAAGAGAGTGTGTAATTTTGCATAAAATAGATTCTTACCTTTATATTTAATCACTTTTTTTTTTAAATATACTTTCTCTTGCATCTTAATTTTCATATTTAGAATTAAACAAAGAAAATACCCCTTTCATCCCAAGATCATTTCTAAACCATCAATTTGAAATGTTTCAATTTTTTTCCACATCTTAAAAGGAAATAATTTACATTTACAAAAATTAATAAAATATAATTTTAAAATTTTATTATTTAACTTTACATTTAAATGTTTAACTTTTTCTTAAATTGTGTGTCTTATTCTCTATAAAATAATAAGTTAAAAAATAAAGAGTATACTTTATTAATTTTTTGAATTGATGAATGATGAGTTTTAAAATAAAGTAGATATTATTAGAATTTATTTTCTTTTGAGTGTATAAATTATAATGGGATATCTCAAAAATAAAAGTGCCAATAAAATAATAAAAATTGAGTTTCATGAACCAATGAGTTATAGTAATAGAGCAAATGAATTTCATTTTATACACAATATTGTTAATTTTTATAACATTAATTTAAACATCCCAATATGAGAAAGATTGATTTAAATTTTGTTATAAATAAATATATATATACATATATAAATTAATACTTGATCAATTCATAATAATTTTTTATTTTTTATGCTTCATAATAAAAAAATTCATAAAAAATAAAAAAATATTTCATATAATAATAATAGGAGTAAATATCATCTTTTTATTAATTTACATAAAAGTTAGCGCCTAACCCACCATATATTATAAACAAATATATTTTCTTAAATAAATAAATAAATAATTATAAAAATAATATAATGAGGTTGATGAAGTTCTTGATATCAATACATGTAAATTTTAGATGTATTCTATTTTTTTTTATATTTATTTGTTTTACATTATATATGGAGAGAAAAGTCTCATTTATATAAGTTGTACTGTACAATTAGGTACTAAAGTACTGCATATAAAATGTGCAATAAACAACTAGGTGCTAAGTACTACATACAATTAAATCATACATACCATAATGTAAAAATGCCACAATATACTACATTTTGTTTTACGAAAATCGATAAAGATGAAGAACGAAGAACACAGAATTTGTTGACCCAGTTCACCTGAAAGGCTACGTCTGGGGGCATACCAAACCAGGAGAGTATTCCCCTATATCTTGTGAATGAGATCCCTTTTTATAGGTTACAAACTAGGGTTTACATGAATATAGAATACATAATGAAATGACTAAACTATCATTCTAGTAAATACTTTTGATGAAGGCACATAAATGTAATTTCCTTTAACACTCCCCCTTGTGCCAAATCAAAAGGATGGACGTTGCATGAATGTTGCCGTCGATAAAAACCTTGCCAAGTAACATCCATATAAGAAAAATAAACCTTGGTCGAAGGGAAAATGAGTTGCAACACACCTATGTTAAGACTCCCCCTAAAGTCTACACCTCTCAACTGATAGGTACATCTATCAAGTGAGCTCAGAAAGTTTACACATCTCAATTCCTTTAAGATGTTTCTCAAAGTTATCCTGGACAATGATTATGTAAATAATTCAGCCACATTTTCTTTAGAGCTTACTTAAATTACTTGAATCTTGAGCAAAGTTTGTTGTTGCATGTTATAGAAAAACTTCGGTAATATATGTTTCATATCACTTATATAGCACATATTCATCGTTCAATGCATGCAACACATTGCATAAAGGATATTTAGTGGTAGAACTTAAGCCACTAACTCCTTAAATGTGTGATGATAGACTTTCACTAAATACACTCACAAATTGCTATATGTAAGGTAATAATCTCTAAATAACTTTAAGAGATATCTATCAAAGTTTCTTAACTGATGCCCAAGATATCACCAAGTTTCTCATGGTAAATATATAATTAGTTTGGGACCGTTCATGTGGTTAAGATATAACCAACATTAGTAAAACCAAATAACTTATTATTTGGTGTATAAGTGTATAAGATAGCATTCAATATTTTCTAAGGGTTACAATTTCATCTGCAGTCCTTTCAACATTTATATAGTAAATAACATGCCCATGTCACTGGTTTCTTTTAAGTATCAAAGTACATTCTTGACACTATTCCAATGATATTGTGTTGGTCCTGTAATAAATTTAGTTAACAAGTTCATTGAGAAAATAATATTTGGCCGAGTATATTGAGCTAAGTACAATAATGCGTCTATTTCACTTAAGCAAGGAATTTCAGTTCCTAATATCTTTTCGTCATTTTGCGTTGGACGAAATGGATCTTTCTTTAAATCCAAACATTGGCCGATCATGAGAGTGCTAACATAATGCATTTTGTCCATGTTAAATCGCCTGAATATCTTTTGGACATATGCAGACTAGTGGATAAGTATCCACAAACTCAATAAAATTGAGTTTTCCTAAGATCATTTATCTCAAATTCAAATTTCAATTAGTTTCAGGATTTCTCTTATTTCATTAAGAGTACCTATGTTCATCCATCAACATAAGAGTCATAATCGCAAATCGAGAAACTTATTTTTCTTTATAAATACGAAGGGCATTGTTCTTTATTTTTGTAACCTTTCCCAATCAAGTAGTCACTTGACTTGATTAATAGAAGGCCATCAGATACTTTCATATATATCTCTGAATCAAGATCCCCATTGAGATATACAATAACCATATTCATAAGCTGCATTTCCAATCCTTCGGATGCTACTAAGCTAATTAAGTAGCAGAACGTTATAATATCTATAACACAGTATGACTCCTTATAATCAATTCCAGAGCGTTATGAGAAACCTTGCTCTATAAGACAGGTTTTAGATATCAGGACCATATATTTCTCATTTCGCTTTATGACAAAGAGTTATTTATGTCCTACAGGCTTTACACTTGGTCAGGCTAGCACTACCGGACCAAATACCCATCACTTTATCAGAAAATCAAGTTGTACCTGGATTGATTCTTGTATTTAGGCCAGTTTGCTCTTGTCGATATTCTACAACTGAGCTTGGTTCGATTTTATCGTGCTCTATATTTTCTTGAGCAACATAATAAATAAATACATCATTAATCTGCGTGCAATGTCTATCCATCGACTTATATGCACTCTCATAATCAATAGAGATTTTTCATTCTCTGGAATCATATTAAACATCGGAGCGTCCTCCAGTAATGATTCTTGGACATAACTATAAACAGAGATGATCTCATAAGATGTATTTTTGACATTGATGATCAATGAATTGAATTGTGCCGCACCTACCATTCCTTCCTTTGGGTGGTGTCAATCGAACCAGGTGACCTCACCCTTTTCCTTTTGGGAGCCACGGCCTCAACCACACTTCCACCAAGTATGGTTGCAACACCTTTTCTATGGTGTTGTGCCCCTTATTGGGGACTTCTAACCTTGCAGACACATTTGCAGCTGATATGTATGACCTAGACACTTTAGCAATATCAATGAACGCATCAGGCATCGAATCTGTTACGTTCTGGATATTTATTATTTTACATCACTTTTTCATTGTGAAGTTTTGGGGATCAAATGAGACAGAGTGGGAATAGATCACGTTTCTTCCTGTCGTTCCCATAGAAATTTCTTTTTCTTATTTCCCCCTAACGACGGGAAGACTATCTCATTTAAGTGACAATCCGCAAATCAAGCGGTAAATAGATCGTCTGTCAAAGGTTCTAAGTTGCGGATAATTGTTGGAGATACATATCAAACACAAATACCTAATCGTTTCTAAGAACCCATTTAGTGCGCTGTGGGGGCGCAATAGGCACATATGTTGCACAACAAAAAATGTGTAAATGTGAAATATCAGGCTTATATCCAGTTACCAACTGGTACACAGGTTGTTAACAGTGGGTGTAGAACGAATAAGTAAAGATGCATGCAATATTGCATAACCCCATGCAGAGATATGCATGTTGGTGCGCATAACCAGTGCCTAACCACCATGTATTTTCTTTAGATTGTGGCCTATGCGAGACCATTTTGTGTAGCACATGGGTATCATGATGCTTTACATTGATCCTGATATATATGCAATAATCATCAAATACTTTTGATGTAAATTATCTGATATGGTGACTAGGGTGGTGAGCCCTAAAACATGTACTATGTGCTAAGAGTTTTGCATGCGTAATGTCTTGTGGACAGTAAAGTGACATGTGACCCGCATGTCAAAGTATAATCAAGTACCATAAAATACTTGGATGGTCCGCATTCTGGATTACTTAATCCACAAATATCATCATGTATTTTGTGTAAGAATGAAATATTTTATTTTGTATCTTTAGCATAAACAAGTCTCAATGTTACTTTTGCTAAAGAGTAGGCTTTACAGAATAAGTGATTTACCTTAAAATTTATAATGAGGCAGAGTGAGATGTAAATAGTATATCTGGTGCTTCAGAAAATACGAAGTGCGACAATGCAACAACAAGATCGATATCGTGCATTATATCAATTTTCATCTCATTTAATGTATCACTCGAAAAATATGGACGTAATGTGAGTTCTTCAACAGTATGAATTATTATACAAAAGCCTATATAAATTAATATCACATAGTTTGTCAGTGATAATATATAGTTCAAAAATTCGAATAGCAGTGAGGTACAACTCACTATATCGACATCTTAGTTCCTTTAAAATGTGTTTTCTTTCACATTTATTTGATATACAAATTTCATTCTCACAGTGTATTTATAAATAACGTTGGCACAAATATTTTTAAAATTTTATATGATTCGATTAGCTCTAGATGCATATGGAGTTTTTTTTTTTTAACAATTGTCTCATTAGACAACGTTACTTGTTATTTTAAGAAATCTCATATCCTTTTGAGTTTCAATCTGAACAAAATGACTTACTTTTCAATTTGAATAAAAAGATTTGCTTTTCATCTAATATTTTCTTTTATTTAGTAGATGTATCACTTTACATCGTGATAATATTATATTTGAACCATATATACTAAATAAATTCAGTACTTTTGAATAAAATTCATTGAACCAACGTCAATAAAGCTAATGTCTCGTATCAAAATCCAACTCAAAATTCATCAATAGTCTAAATAACTTTAAGACCAAAATGAGTATTTTAAATAAATGAGGCATAATGCCTTTTCAACACTCTTGAAGTATGAAAAATTCATTAGCAAAGTCCATGTTGCCATTAAAATTTATTATAGTTGTTTGTTATAGTGTGCTTGCATTACAATTTGATTTGGTACACCACTGCTACAAGTGATGCATTATTCTCATTTTTGTATGGAATAGTACGTCATGTCCCATTTTCTTTTGGGTTCTTGCATTGTTCTATTAATCAAAATTAGCCTCGAAAAATTATTTTGTCCCAATAGGCCCGTTTTTTTATTATATCATTTTCTTGTCGTTTTCTTTCAACAGAAAATAAAATATATTTTAAGGAGCAACATATGATTATTTAAATCATTGACCATTTTTGTAGTCAAGTAAATGAATTTCATTTCATTGAACTAGAACTTTTGGAAATAAAATGCCTATTTAAGGTCCACACTGTTCTTTGTGTAATATAGAGCATTTTTAGCGTAAAATATTGTCAATATGTAATATCAGTTCTTCAAGTTGATCATAACAGACAGTGCTTTGTCTTTGATACCTGTGGATGATTAATTTTAAAAATGCAAGAATTGTACTCAGTTTCTTTTGAGTCCAATACAGTATAATCGGGTCGAGTACGTTCAACCATTTATTATAGCACAAGGAAGAGTATTTATTAAATATGCAAGCGTAGCAATATGCAATAATATTTTTTCTTTTCAAGACTGTATGTATTTGAATTAGATTTTGAGACCATAAGTCACATATTTATGGATGCTTTGTGATAATATTTTATCACATTTAATTCGTACTCACAAGTATCATCCACAAATTTCCTTTATTATGGAGACATACAATAACAACACATGTATTATACTAATACAATAAAAAAAATCATATTGTTTAAGCATATAATCTCTAGCCTATTATGCGGCAAGCAAATCTAATTACTGAAATTAATAAAAAAAAATACAAGTCATTTTACCATAATAGGACTGTTGATAGAATTTACTAATCGATGTTTGTTTATGTGGCTTTACAACATATCAATCCTATCAAACAATAATCTTTGAATTAATGTTCTTAGATACAATATGAGGAGGGAGAGTAGAGAGTTTAGAGAGAGAAATATTGCAATGAAGATTGTATTGATTGTGTGAAATATGAGAATTGTGTGAATAGTACAAGAGAGATCTTATTTATAGGTGTGTGAGTGTGAGACGGCACCTTACGGGCCTATGTGGCTTCCGGTGTTGACGAGGGTTCCTTACCCTCGTCTCGATCTCTCACACTGTTTCCCCTATCACGCCTCGTCCTACTACTATGCCTTAGACTAGATGGGCCTCATTAAAAACCTCACCGTAAACCACCCTTGTGGATAAACCGGACGGAGGGAAAAAGAGTGCGCCACCGGGGTTCTGCTGACAAAGGGCGAGCTCCCGAGCCTTGACCAGATTCCAGAGTATCGCACAGTGATGTACCACAGTCGGGCGAGCTCTGGTCCTTCCACAGACGGGCGAGCTCTGGACCTTCTCCAGCTCGAATGGGCTTTGGAGACCTGGCAAACCTTGGGGATTATTTCTGAAACCGACGTATTAGTTCGCCATATCAACAGGACTCCCTCAAATGCTTCAGTACCAAATTAAATATGGTGACTTATGGGAGTAAATCTCAAAGAATACAATTTATCTCTAACCAAAATCTAAAAATATTATAAGCTCTCCACATAGACTTCCTTCTCAAAACAAATCGATTAGAAAAGTGGTAGGTGTATTTGAGCTTATCTCTAGTTATGACTAAAAAGGGCCCCAAACAAAGTGAACTCAGACTCATGTATGAGCACAATAAAACTAACAGCCAACACCCCCTCATCATTTAATCATGGCACAATTAAAGCTCCTCCAGATAAGATGTCTAAACACACACAACAGAGTACTTCTCCACATATCAATTACAAAAGGTCAACCAAGAAGATGCCAGTCACTCGCTTTTGATAATATTGGATTTATCATGAAATTTATCAAGAGGCATAAATTCGGTTGAAGAACTCATTTAATAGAATCAGATATGCACAAGTTGTTGAGTTCAATTTATAAAATATAGAGACCTTCCAGTGGGGGTGAAGAAAATGTTAATAGCAAGTAAACAAATTACCTTTTCCTTCGGTATAACAACAGCAGAGGCAATGCCCGAATTCAACATACCTTAACTCTGCCAGCTGTGGCGGTGCCGCCACCTTTGCCGCGAACTGAGGTTCCCAAAAATGCCTTTGGTGGCCGTACACCAACTCCAAGGAGTTCAAAGCAAACACGGCCTTGATCATCGCCGTCCTCGTCTGTGCCCTAATCTGCACTCTGGCGTTCAACGCCGCAATTCGATACATCGTGCGCTAGCATTGCGGCCGACGGCATGACGAAGAGGCGGAGGATCAAAGGCGGGGACTGAGTATGAGTGAGAGCTGGAGTCGGCGGAAGGGCGGCGCGATTGGCAATTCGCAACGGTGGCTCGGACAGCTGATCAATCGCGATCTGATCGGGCTTAATTCCCTTTCCGACGATGGTATTGGAGTCATCGTACAGGAAATAGGCTAGGGATTGGGGGATTTTTGAATTGGGGGTTTAAGGTTTCTTCAATTGACAGCGTGGCTTAGCCGTGGATGGCAGGGGGTGGTCACGTGTGGCAGCAAGAAGCTGCGTTGCTGCGACTGTGTCTGATGTCGCACTCAGTTGTGGGCGGCGCCTGGCTGCTGAAACTCCATTGACGGCAACGAAGAAAATCAAATAAGGAATTTAGGGTTTAACGATTCACTGGAATCAAAGAAATTGAATAAGAAAGTTCCAAAATAAATTCAAGCAGAATGTTTTTCTGATTCGAGGAAGAGAATGGAATTAAACAAGTTCGACATCTAGAGCATTCGTGCTGATAACGTGTTTTACGAAAATCGATAAAGATGAAGAACGAAGAACACATAATTTGTTGACCCAGTTCACCTGAAAGGCTACGTCTGGGGGCATACCAAGCCAGGAGAGTATTCCCCTATATCTTGTGAATGAGATCCTTTTTTATAGGTTACAAACTAGGGTTTACATGAATATATAATACATAATGAAATGACTAAACTATCCTTCTAGTAAATACTTTTGATGAAGGCACATAAATGTAATTTCCTTTAACACATTTTTAATTTTTAAAAAATTATTTTACCCACATTTATTTTTTTTTAAAAAAATTATACGCAATTTATGATATAAGACATAAATACCCTTATAAAATAAGTATAAAAGAGTTAATAAATGTGAATTGAGTCTCACCCCATTCCTCATAACTACGCCACTCTTATCTCCACCCAACACCTTCTCAACAAATCAAACCTACGTCAACTAACCATCTTGTTTTTTTACTCCATCATTCATATGGACGCGCTAGGGTCTGCTATCTACATTCATGGTAGGCGTGATTAAACTATATATTGTTTTACTTATTTTCAAATATTTTATATTTTTAATTAAGTATTTTTTTATGAAAAAAAATTTATTAAGCAATCACTAATTCGGTACCCGGTTGATAAAAAATTATGTTCATACTTCAATTTTTATGAAGACATTTGGTAGGAAGTTTAAAATATTGATTTAATTTTGATGTGGGTAATGCTCTCGTATTAATTAATTAATTTATTAAAGTTGTATTTTTTAAGATCTTATTGTATTATTTATTATTATATACTATTTAATAATATTAATTGATATAAATGTTAATGTGTTGGGGTGGGTGGAATGGGGTGGCAGTTCATCAATGCGGTGGGATAATTAGATGATAATGTTTGTGGGTCATATGGGTAAAAAAATTGTTTGAAATTGAAGTGAGTAAAATAAATATTTTAAAGTTGAAAATGAGTATTTTAAGTTATCTCCCTACTATATTTGATTAAAAACGTGAAATGAGATATGCAAGCTATTTAATTTAAAATGCATGTTAATAATTAAAACATGTTAAATAGATGAATCTAATATTCCTTTACCAAAATGCATATATGGCTTTAGTTTATATATATATATATATATGTGTGTGTGTGTGTGTGTTTTTTTATTACATTCTGGTTTACTATTTTAGACCAACTTTAAAATAGATTTACAAATTCAAATCAATTACAATTTGATTCACATTATATATATATATATATATATATATATATAAAATACATTTCTCTCTATCTCTATTTGAGATTCAAAATTTAAATTAGGCTTTTCACATTCAATTTTGATCTGGGTAGCAGGCGGGACGGCCATGGCTTTATGATTATGATCATGTCGAGACACCTGTATATAATATGTATATTTTTGTTATCATTATATTTATAAGGAAAAAAATTATTTAAGAAGACAAGGACTTTATAAAATTATTCTAATTGATATTGAATGTAATTAGAAAATTTTAATATATTGATTAATTTACTTACTACATAAGAATTTTAATGGCATAAGGTGAGAGTACATCTTGTAGTACATCCATCTTAGAACAATTTTTATATTTGAAGATAGCACATGAACCAATAAAAAAAAAGTATGTGATTGTAAAGTTAAATAATAAAATTAAAATATTTATTTTATAACTTTTGTAAGTATAAAATATTTCCTTTTTAATTGTTAATAATTAGAGTTGAGACGTTCAAATAAGATAAGTGTGAAAGTTGAGTTGAGATAAAAAGAAAATGAGTATAATTATTATCCATTTATCTGCACAAGAAATTCTAAAATAATTTTTGTGAACATTTTAAACTGTGTACACCGCTTATATTATTATTCGTAAAAGTTAATATTATTATTTGTAAGTCTAAATATTATTTTGTAGAGTAAGTCTCTTGTGCATCAAGTGCACCGTGCAACTTAAGTGTATTTTAAAAAGTTAAATAAAATACTATTGAAAAATCACACATGTTATTACTGAAAAATGTATTTTTAAAATTTACTTTTCAATAATAACACGTGTGATTTTTAATAATAAATGATATGATTTTTTTAAAAATATACTTGAATTATATAGTGTACCTGATGGAGTAAGACTATTTTGTATAAGAACAACTATTGTTATCATTGGTGAACAATGTCACAACTCACAAGGTGTAGATACATGGTTGTAAATAAGTGATTTCAATATTTGTAGTCCAAACACACATAAATTTTTGTATGCACTTAAATGTATGACAAGTGTTTAAATATTAAGTTCAATTTTAATTTTGATTTTTTCAAATCATATAGTAATACGTCAAACTTTTTTTTTTTTTTTTGCAATTGTAATATAACTTATTATTTCTTAAATATTATAGTAATCTATAAAATATTTTTAATAATTTATAAAATATTATTAATTATATTATTAAGTATTAAGAATCACTCCCAAACACAATACCTAATTTTATCAAGGCGGTGTTTGTTTTGGGTCTAGCATGGATGAATTTAGAACTTTACGCTCTCCATTCCATGTAAATTTAAATTTTAGAATGTAGTTTTCAAAATCCATATTCAATCCACGTATAAATTAAACATATCCTACAAATACCTATAAAACCTAATATCAATTTAACATAAAGTTATATTATACAAATATCAATATATATATATATATATATATATATATATATATATATATTTTATCGGTAAATGTTAGTAGTTACAAGTTAGTTCGTCAAGTCTCCCAAATACTCCAAGCCAACCTTATATCTCCCTTAATTCATTTTTAAAGGAAATCGAACTCAGGTCACCCACTCAAGTGAGGAGCCAGGTGAACTAGCCCACACAATTAAAAAAATAAAAAATGGCATACAAAATGACGAGATAGACATGTCAAAATTTGTCTACACGTACGTGGTGTATTCTCTTGCAACAAAAAATGCCTTACGCAATTAGTTAGGCTTTTTGTGGTGGTGGTGGTGTACATCTTTTGTTTTTTTATAATAATTTAATATATTAAAAAATTGTGAAAACAGAACATGAACGCCCAAATTACCGAGAATAAATAAATTATAGCAGTGCTTCACAAGCACGTTTCAATATGGTCGTTTTGAAAGTGTTATGTAAAAATAAAGAATATAAAATTTTGCCAATTTACATTTTACTAAAAAGAAAAAAGAGAAAAGTGTGAGGAAAAATATATTCTTTAAAAAAAAGAGGAAATTCTTTAGGAATAAATTAGAAAATTTTATGAAAGAATAGCAAAAATGATAATTATTTAAAATAAAACTTAAGTAAAAAACGATATATAATATAATATGGGTAAAATATTATATAAACTATTTCCATGATATAAACCACTTTGTGATACAAAATTTATATTTATGAATTTATTTTTTTGTCTTGTTAAAAAGTTGTTCATGATATGAACCACTTTCACACAATACCTACTCTATAATATGAAATGGATGTTGCAGCATGTAATCAAATTAAAGGTTCAAACTTCCTACTACTCCTAAAATTTAATCGCGATTAATTGCTTACCAAATATAAATATAATAACAATATAAAGTGAAGTAGGATTAATTTTATAAAATTGAATTTACGTGATTGTGTTTAA
>JAPKLY010000404.1:322712-364745 GCA_026898435.1 Prunella vulgaris
ACTGTGTCATTTACTTTTATGCTTGCGCTTTTCTCTCGATTACAACAAACATTTGTTTCGAGATTTAGATATGCATAAAGAGTTGTAAATTGTAATGTTAAATTATTGAATGGAAAAAATGTTAAAAATATTAATAATATATATATATTTTTTAAAATTTTAGTAGAATGAAATTTTATTTTATGTTAATTAATCTTTAATAATAATTATTATTAGTATTATTATATATATATATATATATATATATATATTATGAGAGTAAATTATGAAAGAAAATGAAAAGGAAAAAAAGTAAGAGCATTCTCAACCCTATAACTCAAATTTAAACTCATATACACCTATTTGCTACTAAATTTGCCACCAACAGTAAAATCACCTCCAATCATAAAACTCAAATCTTAACTCAATGGAAATATTCTTTTAGAATATTCTTACTTTAATACAATTTATTTTTTATTTTATCATTATTTACATATAATTAATTTTATAATTTGATATTTATATTTAAATTTTTAAAAATTAAATCAATAAAAATATAATATATTTAATAAAAACAATTATTTATATTTTAATATTTAATTTTTATATCACATAATGTTATAAATAAATTTAATTCAATACATAATAGTAGTACATAATATTACATTTACCTAATTAATAGATCACATAAAAAACAATTAAATGAATTGTTGTATAATATAATAAAACTGATAAAAAAAAAATTTAAAAAAAGAAAAAGTTTGCGTTAATGAACAGTGTGTGCCAAATTTGCCACACACTCTTCAACAATGGCAAATTGAGGTGTTGTTTGCGTCCGCATTGGGACGGCTTCCGGCCGCAATTTTGCGTTTGAGTTGCAAAAAGGGTCCGGGTTGGGAATGCCCTAATGATATGAATAATAAATGAGTGAAGAAGAAATAAATTTTATTGGAAAACGTAATAATGAGTTTATAGATATATTATATATAAATTGAGTATGAAATGTGAAAATTAAATTTTTAAATTTCTAACTCGAATGAGAAAAAAGTTGAAATTTTTTAATCAAAATTGTGTGAACTCCAGAATATAATGCAGCCTAAATAATTTGGTAATTGCTTAGTGTTAACAATTTGCACGTGATGCAATTGAAATATTCAGTAATATACTCACACACATTTAGTATTAATTGATAAATATAATATCATTATATTCAACTGATGCACTTATTACTTGCTCTAACTTCATATGTTTTGTCAAAATGCTATTATTTATCGTGGAATTGACTAAAAACGAGCACTCAACAACAAGAGGCTGGAGCGGAGGGGCTCAATTTTCTGTAATTTAGTTTTTTTTCATCCAGACGAAACGTTAATTCCCTTTGACTCATGGAAAATTAATGCTCGCGAGGAGAATCGGTATTTTTGCGGACACAAACGGCTCCTTGCAAGGAAGTCCGATGCTTGCGACGTAGCTTGTTGCTCGAGTGTACGATTTTAGGTCTTTGGGGACCACCATATTAAAATTTAATATTAATTTATTTTTTTTACTTTAATATTAAAATTTTATAAAATCAATTCAAAATTCTAATTATTAGTTATTACTATATATTTTTTTAAATAGTGTGCCATGAAAGGTAAAAAGTTTAAATTGAGAGATGACGTATTAAAAATGGAAAAGAGGAACTTTATATATAAATATTAAAGTTTGAACAAATCTAGCTACAAAAATAGTGATGACTACAATACGCAACTTGTTAGGATTTTTTTTGTAATTATTGTATTTTCTATTTGCATTTATTAAACTAAGGTGATATGTGAAGCGTTTATGAATATAAGTAGAATTGTGACACTCGTTCACGTTTTAATGTAAAACGTGAATGATGTTTACGTTTTAAAAATGGTTCCTTGACACCGTTAGTGGTAATCTCATTAAAAGGGAAAACGTGTTCTTCGTTCACGTTTTTTGCCGACATGCCCAATTAATGCACTGACTTGGTAAGCCCTTGGCCGACAACCTCCATGTGAGGTATTATCATTTTTATGTTTTCCTTATTATTAATTAAATTAAAGTAACTTTCGAATATTCAAATTAAATTCATTTATTAACCATGTATTTTTTTTTATTAACTTTTGTTAATTTATTCATTTTCTTTTCAAGTATTTATTCTTAGAATTTGTGTATGCCTTTTCTACTATTTTAATTTAACAATACATTTAACTTTTATTTAGTAATAAATCTAAACTTGCATGTTTAAATATCTTTTAATTAAATAAATGTACACGCATTTATCATGGAATTCATATTTATTTTTATAAGATACATAATTTTTTTTTCAAAAAAAAATAATATTAAATTTTAATAATACACTAAATTAAATATGACAAATAAAATAAGTTGAAGTTTAATGATTATATCTCTTTTGAAAAAAATACGAATGTTGGTATTTTTTTTGTTTTTTAATAAATAATCATTGTGGTAAAATACATTATTTAAAAAATATATGCAACCAATCAGAAGCTGACAAGTGTCAGTAACTAATAAACTTGGTCTTAGTATTATAGTATTTATAATACTATATCAACAAAATGTGGCATCAAAAGTCATCATGGGAATTTAGAATGACGATGTGAAAATAAATAATGTATTTAATAAATTGTTTTTTTAATTATTTTTTGACTAAGTATAACTTTAAATTTACATGCTCTCTTACTTTTTTTAATAAATACTACTGATAAATATTATAATACTAAATAAAAAAATTACACCCTGTGCACACATTTCAAAAGAGACATATTCATTAAACTACTTAGTTTTCATATTTAATTTAGTATATTATAATAAATTAATATTATTTTCTTGAAAAAATTAATTATGTATCTTATAAAAATAAATATAAATAGCATGATAAATGCATGCACATTTTATTTAATTAAAAGATATTTAAAATGCAAGTTCAAATTTATTATTAAATAAAAATTAAATTAAATTTATTGTTAAATTAAATTAGTAAAATAAAAGCATACTTAAATTCTAAGAATAAATACTTTAAAAAAAAAGAGAGAAAATAAATAAATAAATTAACAAAGTTTATAAATAATGGACGGTTAATAAATGAATTAAATTCTTCCAGTGGACAGCACCTTATTCAGTTTTAAAAAACTTGAGAGTTACTTTAATTTAATTAAAAATAATAATAAAACATGAAAATGATAATACCTCCCGTGAGTTGTCAGGCCAAAGGGAACCGAGATAAACTATTAACTCCTACCAAGTCAGCGGTTAATTGAGAACGTTGGCCAGTAACAGCGTTCAGAAAACGTGAATAGCAGTCACTTTTTATATTAAAACGTGAATGTGAGTCACGATTCTATTTAAATTCGTAAACACTTTATTTTTCACCTTAATTTAGTTAATACAAACAAGAAATACAATAATTATAAAAAAACTCCCAACTTGTTGTCATGTTTATCCGGTTCAAATGATGATTCACGTTGGACTGGAGAAATACATTGTTCTACAAAAATATACTTCTTCCATTTCGATTTCGAAATAATTTTTTCACTTCTTTATGATATTTTATTTAAAAAATAGTTTATTATTATATGGTTAATGTGAAACGTAATGAGTAAAATGTAATGGATTAAAAAAATATTTATTTATTAATATGGAATATTATTTTTACTATTTATTGAAGGAGATACTTAATAATTATGGAGTAAGTTTTTTTTTTTTTTTTTTTTTGGAATAATTTTAAACAGAATCACAATTGAAACCAACATATAAAATTCTAATTGCCCTAAGATAATGTTACACACTTACACCTACATTCATTGTGTTCATATTGATATTTTTAGGTTGATTCAAATGATAAGATATAATTAATACATTCATTGTGTTCATATTGATATTTTTAGGTTGATTTAAATGATAAGATATAATTAATTATTATTTCCGAACAGGATAAAATTGACTTTTTATTAGAATAACAACCATTATTTAGCTAAAATTTTATATGAAATTGATAGCTAAAATTTAGCAAATAATAGATTTTATATGAAATTGATTCATTATAAATTTATTATAAAAAAAATCTAAAAATTCATCAGAAATACCAAAGAGTAAGGTCAATAAAATCTATAATAATTGCACACTCCTTCCTGATATATGTTTTTCATTGCTTTTGGACACGTGAATTAAGACAAGAGTGAAAAGTATAAGAGATATGATAAAAAAAAAATGGGAACAGTATAAAAAGTAATTTAGATAATAATAATAATAATAATAAAATAAATAATAATTTTCAAAAAGTTAAATAAATAAATGAAAAATATATAATGAAATGGACAAAAATGACAAAATAAAAAATATACAATGGGAGAAAGGAAAAGAGTACAAGATAACCACTAACCTAGATTTTTTATATTTTTGATAAATTTTTTATATTTTTTTATTAAATATTTAATACTTTAAATCTATTCATCACAAAATTATCATTAACTATTTTTTACATGGCAATACAAAAAAAAGTGGTGACTTATTTCCAATTTAACACTTTTTTTAAGGCAATTCGATGGGACCGTGTTACAAAGTTTACTAAAGCAATTAATATTTTATTTTTTTTAAAAGTAGTGGTCCCTCCATAGTCCATACTAACAAAAACCTTTTATTGAAGGTATAGTAATAGCACATATATTAAAGAAAATGGAATGAGTAAAATTTAGAAGTAATTTACTAAGGTGCATTTGGTATAATTGTAAGGAATGAAAATGGTATGAAATGAAAGTCATAGTTCTCATATAGTTGAATTATGGTTGATTCTTTAGTTTTTTTGGAATCAAAGTCATAATAGAGTCATTCCAAACACACACTATGACTTTGATTAGCATTACTCACCATCAAAAGTCACTTACCAAACACCCCTAAATCTTTATGTATAAAATTTAAAAAATAAATTGAACTGCATAGTAAACAAAAATAACAACATTTGTGTTAAATTGAAGGTATTATAATGTGTGGAATTGAAGCTCATGGAAAGGTTTTCATTTTAAATGTATGGAAGGTATTCTGGAACATACATAAACATAAAAGTGTGAGATATTTTTGAGACGGATAGAATTGATTATGGAACAACGAAGTGAAATTGATTTACTTTAAATCGATTTACGGTTAGTCCAACACAAAATGTTCCAAATTTAACCAAAAAACATGAGCTAGACAAGGAAATATAGGAATGGTACACAAAATAAAAGTTATTTTTGTACATAAAATAGAGTAGGTATTATATGAAAGTGATTTATATCATGAACTATTTTTTAACAAGATAAAAAAAAAAAATTTATAAATATAAACCTTATATTACAAAGTGCTTTATATCATAAATATAAACTTACAGCCATCCATATTTATCAATGTCAATACAATATTTTCCTCCAACTAGTAGATGAATCACCCCCCCACCCCCACTTATTCATATAAAATTGAGTAGAACACAAATCAATCTCAAGTCGGAAAATGAAAACAAGATTTACAGAAAACGTGGGACTCTGATACTAGTTGCAGGTATGAAAACAGTTTGTTTTCCTTTCATAGTTACCTTAAAATATGAAGACAACACTATCGTGCACTCTCGACTTCTGATTTTGTGCCACACATTCAGAAATCCACATCAAATTCCTGATCTCCTGTTCTCTCAACCTCATATACGCAAAAAATACGGCGTAATGGAACTGCATGACCAAGTATTACAGAATCTATTAAACATTGCAAACTATCATGGATCATGATGTATTTCAGTATTAAAACCTCTATAAGATAGTAGTTCGTTGAAATCCTTGTGGAGGAATGTTGTATCATTCATATCATAGAATAATAATCTACTAAAATGATGAGTATAGTCAAAATATGACATTTATTCACCTAACTGTAGGTTACATAAAATTTTCTTGATTATAATTACTAAATGAAAAGTTTAGTATATTTGAATTCGCAATAATAATAAACACAATAACTCCAATATAACTTCCCATGTTTACCTATTACTATCCAGTATTTCTAAATAAAGTATTTTTCACAATAATAATTTTTAAACTAAGCAGCAGAATAAGTTAAGGCAATAATCATTTGAAGTTTATCCAATATATATTTGGTGGATCAAATGCTTGAATACAATTAGGTTTGAGTTGGTTAGAAGTACTTGTATAACCACCTGGAATATTCACAGTTATCAATAAAATGAAGTTAATTATAAATACACTATAAGTTTTAAATTATAATTATGCCAAGCTGTTTTGTAGAGTTTGAAAATACACCTTACATGGCTATAATATTGTAAAATTTCTATTGCACAAGTTCAATTAATCTCAATAAGAGTTTTGAAAAACAAACCTGCTGCTCAAACGCAAAGCAAAGTCGTTTCACTTCCTCTTCATAAAAAGCCTTGTCAAGCATCTGACTCTCTCCATATGATAACTTCGAGAATATGGACTGATAAGGAGGATACTTTTCCATGGCACCACGAACCTAGAATGTTGAACAGTTAAAATCAAGAGAAACAAGTTGGCTCTTACCCTTGTGACCATTAGAGAACTTAGTCATGGGAGCCTTTCAAAATGGATATTACTAAGCCCTTAAATACAAAAACTGTAATTAATAAGCATAAACAGGGCAGGTCGAATGACACGTCGAATGTAGAAATGACGGAAGTAAATAAGTTAGATAAAAATTTTAGAACAAAACACGATCCTCTTTTCAAACAAAATTTTCAGTTCAACTTGCTAATCATACTCAATATATATTTCAAAGAGTACAATAACAATTCAGAGCCCCTAGAGGGCCTACACACATGAAAAAATAGAATATAATCAGTTATGTGTTTTTTTTTTCAACAGGCATTCAGTTGCCATGGAAAATCACAACTAAAACAGTCACTATAACTTAAAAAGGTTAGATCACCTAGTTGCATATTGCATGGCATTTCATATGACTGCTTCACTGCAGGAACAAAATAATGAAAAATATAAGAATAAAAACTACTGATTACCTGATCTATATCTTCACAGATAGCAAGCTCCTCATGACCATAAGGATATCTATCAAGAATTATGCTGTGAGCAACAGAAACAAGAAACTCCAGAAAATAATTTAATACGAACTCTGTGAATGATGGGAAAGCCCTTACAGTAAGCCAAAATTAGAATACAACTTCCTACGATCTTCTCGAGTAAGCTCAGTGCCAATGCTGGAGACACGATGAAAGGGTCAGAAAATAAGATGACCAATTCCTATGCATGAAAACATTTTCATGGCTTATAAACAGCTACTAACCTGTTTATCGTAATATTAACTGCCCTTCTGTCAGCCTCAAAAGATAGGAGGTCAGACATAATCTCTGCAGTAGCTCCACCAAGTTTCTAAAAGTAAATTTTATTCTCAATAAATTTCCATAACAGAGACTACTGTACCTTCAAAGGAAAGGAAACTTGCTGAGCACATGGGTAATCAATATACCTGACAAAATCTGTAAAAATCCTCGAGGTATGCCTTGTAGAGAGTATTCCTCATAATTTCGATGTTCATGTCATCTAAGTCCTGCAAAAGAACCCATTTTAAAAAGAAAAGCGAACACTGAACTCACAGCCTCCTTTTGGCTCGGTGTATGTTAAAAAACGAACACCTGTTTTAAAGAACACAAGGCAACAGAAACAGAAATATTTCTGTCTGCTGATTGCAAATTCTTTCCAGTTTGGAGTGAATCAGCTGGTATCTTAATACTATAGTAATTTATTATGCTGCTCATTTGAAGATATACTGCAATTCAATAAGGTAGTTTGGTTATTAAGAAATACTGCAATCCAATAGGGTAGTTTGGTTATTAAGTTGTTTCCTAAGTAACCCAGCTAATTATGCAGAACGATCATTAACACTGGCTTTCATCACCTACCTGTGCATATATAATAACTGAGAACAACCCAGTCCAGAGTATATATGCGTACAAAGTAAGAACTCTTCAACCTATATCCACTAAACTTGAACGTAGAATCATGATGGCAAGACCATGATCAGTAAAACTTTGACGACACAAATACTCACAGATTATAACCAAAACCAGTAGCTACACGGAAGAACAACCCCAGTGCAAATAAGAACAAATAAATAAAAAGAACAGCAGTAGCAAAGAACCTCTGAAGTAATGCACTCAGAGAAGTATGGAGCCAGGGGTGTGTCAACAAGGACCAGCCTGTAAAGCTCCCTCATATTCTGAGCAACCGCCAGAGTTGCAATGCTGTGGAAAATAAATGGTTAATATAACAGCATAGCAGATAGACTTAAATTTTTTAATCAATGAATGATGCTTCATACCTGTCAAACATCCCTAAAGGATGACATTTCTCCAATAGTTCCTGAACATCTCTCTCATGTAATGTTCCAGTTACAATCAGCACAACATTGTCAATCATGTGGCCATATCTAAGCAATAAACAATGGTCTCAGTCAAGAATAAAATGTTGATATCAAGTTTGAAAGCAGAGAACCACTAGTTGGAAAATGCTTAACAGAAGTGTACAAACTGGGCCCATCATGAAGCATTAGGTGTCACACAAAGAAGACATAGTTGCTTAGGAGTTAAAACTTCCAGAAGCTTTGCACAGTCCATTATATGTTTCAGCAATTCTTATATTATATTCAAAATTCATAGACTGAAGTAAAAAATTAACAAAAGATATACAAAGGAAAGGACAATTAAAACATACTAAAGCTGTGCAGATGAGAATATCAAGTAGTAGCAGATTCAATCCAACCATCGTCCAGAACTCAGACATGTTATCAGTAGATGTGTGCATGGTGGACTCGGCACTATCAAATGTTATCTCATTTTCTCCCATTTCAATTACTAAAACCATGTTCAATTATAATTGATGATTATGGTTATAAATTCATAGGCATCTCACTTTTTACAGGCTTCAAACATCAGATGATTATTTTCTTTCAAAAAATATGGAAGAGCCCTAGAAATGAAATACTTCTAGACTTGATAATTTAATTTTGTACCAAAATTCAAAATTGGATGACCTAGAGAGCTTCAACCTAAAACAATTGCATGCTAAAATTACAAGATCGGACTTAGTTTGCTCCACTAGATTAAATGAAAATCAATGCACACTATAGTGTATATGCACAATGGTTTGGGCTTTAGCAGTACTTTTAAAGGATATAAAATTTGAACATTTGAACAAGTTCATAGATCCGTACATTAACTAGAGATACACATAAAACTGAGAGAAAGATATTCTTACGTAATATACTCTAGAAAGGTTGTCATAGGCTCTGTGGCTTGGGTTAACATATGCTTATACTCATCAACCAGTTTAAGGGTGCATTTCTCCACAATTGTTGTAGTATGCAATGGAGACGGCTCTGCATTGAATAATAAAACAAGAAAAACATTACACTGTCGCTGTTGGCATCAGAAAATGCCACCAAGCAGAAAAACTCGTTAAGTTTCTAATGACAGATGAAAAAAAGGAATGCCTATGAAAACTGATAAGTTAAGGAAAAACCCACTTTTTAATTCAACAAACTTAGACAACTTAGTAGATTCCTCACTCAAAACATAATCAAATTTGCCATGATATACTTTTCTGCAATATGGCATATGCATTGAAGAATCAGAATTCGGGAAAGGGAATAAGAGCTGATGGTAACAAATGAAAAAAAAAAAATTCACAATGGAGATTGCAAAGAAAGGTTACTCAGGCTCAAAAATATCCACCATGTTGGATGGATTTACATCTATGGATTTTATTAGTGACCAGTCTATAAACCCTTTAATCAACACAAATACCAAACAGGAGCTGATCCAGTAAGCAAATCATAGAAAGCAGGAACAATATGAAATTGACAACTTTGGATCTAACTTGATATACTGATCAACTTAATAACTCCAAAACCTAGTTCACCATTTCATCAATTGCATATAATTCTCCAATGGAAAATAACAAAAGTCAAATTCCAGAGATCCGAAAACAGACAACAGAATACACTAACCAATTGACAAATGGTTAATCGATCTGATTTGCAGTTAATTCAGTACAACGAAACAAAATCAAGTCCTTACTAAATCGACTTCTACAAATTCACTACATCAACGAAATAAAGCGTCCGAAACAGCATTAAAACAGAAAAATAAAGTTGAGAGAGAGTAGACCAACCGTTTTGGAGATAAGGCCCGTACTCGGTGGCGGAGAGGTGCATTTTGATGTCATCGAGAGTTTCGCACTGGCAGAGATTGTTGTAGTCGGCGGCAGTGAGGAGGCCCGAACGATACCCTCGCACAATAGCCTCCAGATAACCTCCATGGACGTTGAAGGTCATCGCTTCGAATCCGTACATTTTGCTGCAAAAGATCTGAAGCGAATAGGAGAAGATGAAGGAATTGGGGAGGCCACGCGAAGAAAACCCTAACAAGGAGGGAATCGCGATGGGGTTGAGGAATTTAGATTAGTGAGGTGAAACCGTGAGAGTTTAATCAAAGTCTGTTTATCCAGGTAATGTATTCACGTTGTTGACGACGGTGAATGGAATTGGAACAAGTACAACAAGATCTCAAATTATTTTTTTGGTTCAAATAAAATTTTATATTATTATTTTGAAACCAGCACACTCTTTAGTAAAAAAAAAGATTTTAAATTATAAGAAAAAAAACTACAAATAAAGGCATTTTTTAAAACAATTTTGCAATATAGGGCACTTTAATTACCTAATTACGAAGAAGGAAAGATTAGCTTCATTCAAATTAACTGGGCCTTTTTTAGAGTTTGAAAAAAAAAATTCTTACACATTTTTAAAATTGGTAAAATTCTACTTTAAAAATTTACTCTTTTTAGAATTTAAAAACACACACGATATGTCAATAATAAACTAATATAATAAAAAAAAAAAATCCCTTTTTCTCATCAGGGTTTACACTTTGCAGTTACCATTCTAACTTGGAATCCTGAAAACTGCGGCCGCTGCACACCAAAACAACAAATCCAGAAGAAGGCGCTGCAATCGGTTCTTGATTCTTTAACGCTGCGGCCGCCATCGGCACGGCCGCACGGCATCCTCTCTTCCCTCATCGGCCACCGGCGCACCGTTTTGCAGCCCACAAGAAGAAGCTGTTGCGACACCAGGCGTTACGTGAAGCACCCCGCGGCCCGCCACAGAGGAAGCTGTTGCGCCACCTAACGACCAACGTCGTTCGTCTTTTCCCCGCACCAGCGCACCTGTTGCGGGACCAGAAGAATAGGATCGAGCAGCAACCTGTTGCGTCGCACCGCGTCTACTACCCGCAAGAAGACTGTTGCCGTCGACCCCCTCTCCACCAGGTAGACTCTGTTTTGGTCAAGAAGACTCTGTTGCAGTGTTGGCGTCAAATTTTGATCCTTAATAGGAAATGGTGGGAGTAGTATAAACTTATAAGGAAAAAAAATTAATACATGTACTATCTTTATAGGATATGTCGTTCTAAATCAGTATAATAGGATATGTTGTTCAATCTTTGTTTTCCTACAATACACTCTACTGGGAGTAATCTTGAGAAGTTTGAATTAGAAACAAGAATGCTTTGGATTGACAAAAATTAGCAATTAGAAATGTTTATGGGATTGTGAATCTGTTAACAGTAATCTTGAGAGTTGGACTGTGAATATTTTGACAGTTGGATTGTGAGAAATCATGAGAATCTGTTGAAGTAATCTTAAATTTTAGTATGTGAAGTATAGGGCAGGGCGGGCATGGGGCACAGCATTCTGCCCCGCAGCGGGGCATGGGGCAGGGTGGGGCGGCAGGGCATGGGCACGGGGCAGACATGTGTATTTAGATACTTGTCCTGCCTCATTGTCATTCCTATTTGCAGCCGCCAACTAAGCTTCAAAAAATCGTCATGTAATTACCTGAACCGGTTATATTAATTTTGACTGTGTGTAACTGTTTGCAGGATCCCCGTCCCTGTATTTACAGGGAAAACTGAAACTTTAACGGCGGCTCAACACAGGGAACTACGGCGACGGGATCGTCCTCCATCGATACATTGAAGTCCACCGCCATCTCCACGGCCACCGACTTGGTACCGGATACTGTTAATTGATGCATTTTGATATTATAGTACTTCATGAACTTATCTATTTTGCCCTAATCATATTCTTTAAGTTCGTTTTATCTCATTAGGTTAAGAGTTCTTTAGTCTGTAATTTTGAATGTTTTACTCTTGAATCATTTTGAAAGTAGGGTTGGTGTCCTTATCTGCAAATCTTGAGTGTGATTTGGTGATTGTAGGATTACGCTAGAACTAGATTGTACTAAAACAGTACTGTTTGCTGCACCTAAAAGGGTATATGAAACGAGTGCTTTTTTTAATTTCACTTAATTTTCACGAAGTCTAATTCTTAAGTTATGGAATTGTTTCAAGCTGATGTTAATTTTTACTAACTATAGAGACGAATCTTGGAATACAGAATTTTAATGAGAATTGTGAAGAAGTATGAATAGAAGACCATTCATGTTCTTATTACCAGTCATTTTTCTAGTAGGACATTAGTGATAGAGAATGTAATTAAGCCAACATCAAACAGAAACCTTTATGTTTATGCTGTATAATTTGGTCTTAAGAGAAGTTATCTTTATTCCCAGGCTATACTTGCTATTTGTTGAAAAACACAGTGCCTTTAAAGTCAATAATGACCTCATCTACAGAAGTTCTCGGCCTAGAATCTAGTCCAACTGAAGACTGGACTATTGTATTGCCTCGCCGAGGAAAGAAGAATAGGACTGTGAACAAGTTTGTGGTCCCGAAACGACAAGAAGAAGTGCAGGTATGGACACCAATAGATCTTGAAACAGATCCTGATAGAGAGTCAAAGTTGATGCAGAAATTGCAGATTTCTATTGAGAAACTTGCAAACTCTGCATTCCATCGTTCTTTATTGGACCAAATCCAAAATCCGGATATATTGAATAAGTTTCGTGAAGTTCTTGGATCGGAAGAGAAGATGCTGATGGTAATCTATGGGATTGGTAGCATTGAATCGTTTGAAACCCCCCGATTGCAGCTCAGCCTAGCCCTTTTGATGAAGAGGAGCTTCAGTTGGATCGGAGAAATAGAAGTGTTTGATCCTACTATCTCCATGACAGAATCTAAGGTTTTGGCATCCCTAGGTTGTACTGTTCTACCAGTGAATGAGCAAGGTCGCAGACAGGCTCTTAAACCTACGTTGTTCTTCATGCCACATTGTGATGTAGAATTGTACGACAATCTATTGGAAACAAATTGGGGAGTAGATAAATTGAATCGCCTTATAATCTTTGGTAATAGTTTTGGTGAATACGAGCAGCATCTGTCTCTTTTCAAGAGCTCGGCTCTTGCTGATTCAAGAAAACACGTTTTGGCTGTAAGGAGCTTCACTGAAGAGTTCAAGATTACTAATCTTTCTGATGATTATTTTCAAGCCTTTATTTGCTCTAGTTGGCATTTTTTCAGTTTTGATAAAGCAACATGTTTGCCTGTCAAAATTTTTTTTTTGAAGATAAGCTCTAAATTCAGTGCATTATCATTTATCATGTATATGCAATTTGTGATTTTTGATTGCATCTTATTAGTTGTTACTACAATTTGATTGCTAAGTTGATGTTGTTGTAGTAGAGGATGTGCAGGTTGTTTTATCAGAACAAATGAAATGATGTATCTTGGGTGACTGTTCTTACCACAGATGTCTTAGTAAGACGTATTTGGTTTAAAGGATAATTTCATCCCTTAAACCAAATATATCCGTAATGTTTTGCCAATTTTACGAAGACCGTGTGTTGAAAATGGTGGGGTTAAGATAATTTACATTTTGAGAAAATGAAAATAAAGCACTTCTTCTTCAGACATGTTTAGCATTCTTTCCCTATTCATTAATTTTGTGTTGAATTTTTCTTTCTTCAATGTAATTTTTTGATATAATACTTATCTGAAATAGTTGCATGTTACATGCATGCCACAATTTTATTAATTCACAAATAAATTATAAAAGCTAACACAAATAAATTGGTTCCAAAAATATATTTCAAAATTAAGATTATATATGTGTTTCCTTTAAAATATAATATTTAAATTTATAGTTGTTGTAAATAAATTTGAATATTTTTATTGTACTTTGAATATTTTATTATAATTGTTTTAAAAATATTTTTATTTTTATATTGTTAATATATATATAATTTACATGTATTTTAATATAATAATATATTTATTTACTTTTGAGACAATATAACTTTTTATTTTTAATTTATTTTTAAAATACGTTCAAACTTTTTAAATTTTTAAAAAATATGGCTATCTTTATTATAATTATATATATTTTTTATATTTATAATATTAATAATTTTATTCGTATTTTTAGATATTTAATGACCGAATGATTATTAGAATAATAAATGTGCATTTATTTGTCGACATCAACTTTTGGGCAAGAAAAAAATTATTCAAAGTTTAAATTACAAAATATATAAAAGGTAATAATTTATTTTATCAAAATTCAAATATTTAGATTAAATTATAATTTAAAAAAATATATAATTTATTTTACAATTAAGCCATATATAAACCACCCTACATAACTTTAAAATAGTAACATCATTATTAAGTGAATAAAAATTACCAATAAGCCCTTATTTCCATTATGTTTATGCTATGTACGTTTGATAGGAACTACTAAGATGTACTCGTATTAGGGCGAATTAAAATCGAGATTTGGGTATTCACCCCTTTTACACCACGCAGCAGCTCCGCCGCCGGCGACGAGCGTCTTCTCCGGTAATGTGTCTACCCCATAGTCTCTATAACGTTTAAATCGTCCGTGAGAGTGTGCGTCTGTGTGTCTTTGTGCGTTTGTGTGTGTGTGTGGGCGCACCGTTAGGAGCAGTGTGCTCATGTGTGTGTGTTATCGTGTGAGTGTGTGCGTATGAGTGTGTGTGTGGGTATGTGTGTTGGTGTGCGTTTGCTTACAGGGGGCATTATTCTCTTGTTTGTGTTTGTATTGTTGTATATGGTTTGGCCCCAATTTACATCTATATGATTGTATATTGTTTCCCCGAATTTACATGTGTATGGTTGTAGATTATTTCCCCCATATTTATATCTATTTGTATACGGACGTGCGGCACAGGGGGAACAAGGGCAACGGGGAGAGAGACTTGCGGCGGAGGTGGGCGCCAGACTGCGAGAAGGGTGACCGACAGATTTGCGGCAGAGGTAGGGTTTTCTTCGTTGAAAATCCTTTCTTATTTTTAGAAATTAAAGCCCTTTCTCACGATAGCTAATACTGGGGTGGGGTGTTCAAATTTTGTAAAAAGCTACAGTGATTTGTTTAGATAAGGGTAGATAACTATAGCAGGCTTGAACAGATTTACCGGGCTTTACTTAAATTTTATAATGGCTATCAAACACTCATTTAAAATAATATGGGGTCCTTTTACAGGGGTTAATATGGCCTTAATATGGGTTATCAAACAGGGCCATGCAATATATGTATAATTACCCGAAACCGGTTATATTAATTTTGACTGTGTGTAACTGGTTTGAGTGGATTCCGTCCCTGTATTTACAGGGAAAACTGAAACTTAAACGGCGGCTCAACATCGGGAACTAGGGTGATGGGATCGTATACATTGAGAGTCCACCGCCACCCATCGGTACCGGATACTGTTAATTAAAGCATTTTGATATTACAGTACTTCATGAGCTTATCTAATTTTTCCTTAATCATATTCTTTAAGTTCGTTTTAGTTAAGAGTTCTTTAGTCTGTAATTTTGAATGTTTTACTCTTGAATCATTTTGAAATTAGGATTGGTGTCCTTACCTGCGAATCTTCAGTTTGATTTGGTGATTGTAGGATTACGCTAGAACTAGATTGTACTAAAACAGTACTGTTTGCTGCACCTACAAGGTTATATGAAACGAGTGTTTTTTTTTTTTTTTGTAGAAGTTCTGAGGTTAGATTGTTTGACTAACCTATTGCTTAGTGTTAGACATACAAAATTTGACAGAACTGATCGAATTTCAGTTGATTTTAACGAATTCTTCTTAAGTTATGGAATTGTTTCAAGCAGATGTTAATTTTTACTAACCTTAGAGGAATCTTGAAATGCAGAATTTTAATGAGAATTGTGAAGAAGTATGCTACTTCTTAGCTTGAATAGAAGACCATTCATGTTCTTATCACCAGAGTCATTTTTCTAAAGTAGGATATCAGTGATAGAGAATGTAAATAAGCCAACATCAAACAGAATTCTTTATGTTTATGCTGAATAATTTGGTCTTAAGAGAACTTAGCTTTATTCTCAGGTTATACTCGCAGTCTGTTGAAAACAATAGTGCCTTCAAGGTCAATAATGGCCTCATCTACAGAAATTCTCGGCCCAGAATCTAGTCCAACTGAAGACTGGACTATTGTATTGCCTCGGCGAGGAAAGAAGAATAGGACTGTGAACAAGTTTGTGGTCCCAAAACGACAAGAAGAAGTGCAGGTATGGACACCGTTAGATCTTGAAACAAATCCTGATAGAGAGTCAAAGTTGATGCAGAAATTGCAGATTTCTATTGAGAAACTTGCAAACTCCGCATTCCATCGTTCTTTTTTGAACCAAATCCAAAATCCTGATATGTTGAATAAGTTTTGTAAATTTCTTGGATTGGAAGAGAAGATGCAGATGGTAATCTATGGGATTGGTAGCATTGAATCTTTTGAACCCCCCCGATTGCAGCTCAGCCTAGCCCTTTTGATGAAGAGGAGCTTCAATTGGATCGGACAAATAGAAGTGTTTGATCCTATTATCTCCATGACAGAATCTAAGGTTTTGGCATCTCTAGGTTGTACTGTTCTATCAGTGAATGAGCAAGGTCGCAGACAGGCTCTTAAACCTACTTTGTTCTTCATGCCACATTGTGAGGCAGAATTGTACGACAATCTATTGGAAGCAAATTGGGGAGTTGATAAATTGAATCGCCTTATAATCTTTGGGAACAGTTTTGGTGCATACGAGCAGCATGTGTCTCTTTGCAAGAGCTCGACTGTGGCTGATTCAAGAAAACACGTTTTGGCTGTAAGGAGCTTCACTGAAGAGTTCCGGATTACTAATCTCTCTGATGATTATTTTCGAGCCTTTAATGGCTCGAGTTGGCATTTTTTCAGTTTCGATAAAGAAACATGTTTGCCTATCATTGAAGATAAGCTCTAAATTTAATGCATTGTCATGTATATGCAATTTGTGATTTTTGATTGCATCTTACCCCCTCCGTACCGTAAGAATTTGCACCCTACGGGACGACACATTTTTTAAGGAGAATGTGTTTTATATATAAAGTAGTGACATATGGGTAAATATGTGTATAGGTTTGTGAGTGTCCACGTAAATTAATGTTATCTTTTTTAGTAGTGTGCAAATTTGTGTGGAACGTCCAAATAAGGAAATTTTGCAAATTTCTATGGGACAAAGGGAGTATTAGTTATTACTACAATTTGATTGCTAAGTTGATGTTATAATAGAGGATGTGCAGGTTGTTTTATGAGAACAAATGAAATGATGTATCTTGGGTGACTGTTCTTACCACAGATGTCTTAGTAAGATGTATTTGGTTTAAAGGATAATTTCATCCTTTAAACCAAACATATCCGTAATTTTTCGCCAATTTTATGAAGACCGTGTGTTGGAATTGGTGGGGTTAAGATAATTAACATTTTAAGAAAATTATAATAAAGCACTTCTTCTTCAGACATGTTTAGCATTCTTTCCCTATTCAATAATTTTGTGTTGAATTTTTCTTTCTTCAATGTAATATTTTGATATAATACTTTTGTGTAATAGTTGCATGTTACATATTTGCCACAATTTTATTAATATACAAATAAAATACTCCTCGTATTAGATTCTATAACAACTTTTTGTGCTGGCCCAACATTTTTTTAGTTAATATGGTGGTTGTATTGGCTTTCTCCCGCAATGTTTGTCATTTGAACATATCTCTTGATTTAAATCTAATTTGCCCGCGTGTTCATTCTCTCTCTCTCTCCTCCAAATATGTGCCCCAAGTTTCCCTCCGGAAAACAGCCTCCGACCGTCCTCCACTGCTGCGGCCGATCAGTAGTCATCCTATTCTTTGAGAACCGTCAAAAGCCCCTCCAAAACCCCTCAGATTCTCTCACTCGTTTACTTAGGAGCCCAATATTTGTATATATCTGCATAGAGAATCCGAGACAGGGATTAGTGAGATGCTGTTTTCTTGTTTTGCTAATGCTTGCAATTGTCTACTGGAATGCTTGTATATCCCCTTTTTGTATACTTGCGATCAATGTTTTAAAAGTCACTAATCGCTAGTCGGTCGGACCACTAGGGTCTAGCGACTTGAGCGACTAGTTGAGGACTAATCGGAAGCACCTAAATGATAAATATTATTAATTACTTAATAAATTAATAATACATTGTGGATAAAATAATAAAAGAATTAATATTATCCCCTTTCAATATTAAAATGATAAGTGATAACAGTCATAAAACTCAAAATTTAATAAAGTTTAAAAATGAATAGGAAATTAATGTTTTAGTTGATATAATTTAATTTTATTATAATTATTTAGGGTCTGCCAAAAAAAATTTAAAAGGGAGAAACATGTCTAATCGGAACGACTTAATTGACATTTAATCGATCTAGTCGGTTTAGTCGTTGTTTAATGGGTTTTAGGCGCCGACTATTACCCTTAAGCGTTTTCTTTAGCGATTTGGTGTAAATTGAATCGGATAAAGATCGACTAGCGACTAGTTGCCGACTAATCGACCAAGTCAGCCGACTTTTAAAACAGTGCTTGCAATTGAGGTGAAGGGTAAATTGGACAGTTTAAAACTCAAAAGGACAGAAAATAGTGTTCTAAAAAGATGGGGCAAAAGATTTTGCCTCCTCAAATTTTTGTGTATTTACACTGTATATTGACAGAAAGTGCCTAACGTATCAACCCCAAAAACATCTGAAGTAGCACTACTATAACAGAGTTGTTCTTGCAACTGATTCCCATGGCTATGGACAGACTTGGAAAACACTAATGGCACACCACCATAAAACGAACCTCCGTATCCACTCTGTCCCACATTCTTGCTGTTTTCATCGTCACTACTCTCTTCTTCAGACGTCGAGTTCTTCTCCACCAATTCTCTGAAAACCGAAGATCGCAGCAGCAAATCCAGCGCCGTTGGAGACGAAGACGTCCTGCAGTAATTGAACGGGATCATACTTTCTTGCATCTCTTGCTTTATCTGATTCTCTGCAACAAAAGATTTCGTCGCTGAAATGTTGATCGGAGGGAAAGATAGTAGTGATTTTCGTTGTTGTTGTTGTTGTGACTGGATGCATGGTTTTATATCTTGAGCTGGTGGCATCCATGTGTTGGGTTCTGGTTTTAGCCAATTTACGTAGCTGCTCATGTCGAAGTTCGTTACAGCGCTGATCCCTCTGTGTGCTACTGCTGCGACGTCGTATGCTCGAGCTGCCTCCTCTTGAGTACCTACAAACACAAATTGATATTTATTGATCTTCTGCATGAAAATTTTAAATTAACTTCTTCTTATGTGATTGTTTGTTGGGTGGTTGCTAAGAGTATATTTGTTTTGGATTCACCCGTATTGACGTAGGATTTTGAGATCACGCTTTACACAAGTTTGAAATTTAACATTTGGTTTTCAAATCTCAAATTCAATCGACACCTAATAATATCTATTACACATATTATTACTCTTTCCAACACAATACACATAATACCTATTATTATATCTATAATATCAATTATTTTCACACTCTTACTGGACATAAAATAATATTCCACCCTACCAAAATTTCAAAACAAACACATATTTTTATTATTCATCAAGATTTTCACGTTTCAAAATTTCAAAGTTATGACTTGCTACGCATACCTAAATCTCAAAACAAACATACCCTAAAGTTTGTTTGAAGAAAGATTATTCAGTTTTAAGATTTATGTTTGATGATTAGTCCAGGTGAACTCACGAGTTTTAATCAAGTCGAATAAAAAACGAGTTCAAATGAATTCGAATTTGGTTTCGTGCTTTTATCAGGCGTACAAATTTGTGTTTAATATCCCCATCAACCTGAGTTTATATTGTGTCATTTTGAAATTTTGTATTTACCATAAGTGCCGAGGTAGAGATACTTATTTCCCAAAACTCGTCCTATTCTTGCTTCCCATCTTCCATTGTGGTGGTGTCTGCAGTCATGCAACAAACTATACTTAGCCAAAAATTTAATTTCAATTAATTATTTTTTCTTGATTTATTATTATATAAACCTAGCAACTCCTCTGTACTTTGACACCCCTCTTGAAAAGCCACTGCTCTTTCTGCAGAGTGCAAGATTTGACCTATTAATCAACTTAATCAGTTTCAGAATCAGTACTCAAATGGAAAAGTGATTATCTTACCTTCTCAATGTGACTAGGTACTCTTCTTTTGTGAGTGTTTGCATTATTTCAATTTCTTTCTCATAATCAGAAATCTGCAGAAATTGTAGGAACATATCATAATCTTGAATTTTACTAAGGGCAAAAATGTTTGTAATATTTAAATTTCTTATAAATAATTAAAGGTCTAAATAAAAAGCGCGTACGGGAAAATTGGTGAAAGTCGGCGTGCCCCAATACTTGAGTGCAGCTAAATCGTAGGCTCTTGCTGCAGCTTCTTCGTCATCATAAGCTCCTGCAATTTTAGGACATGAAGACTTTAGCTTATTTCCTTAACTATCAAATTTTTATTTTATTTTTTAAATAGAAGTATTCTTACCAAGATAGACTGTGAATTTGATTGAATCCATTGCATGAACACAAAACAGGAGATTTCATGCATGTTAGAATCTGATAAGTAAATATAAAATTAATAATTGATGTAAAATGAATTAATAATAATTACCTTGTTTGCCTTTCTTTTTCTGAGTGACATTCCATGAGAGCTTATCCCACAAATGTGCTTCATACCTCCCTGTCCATCTATGCTTGCTCACACCTCGAAATCTTGAACTCCTCTTCACACCTGTCGCGCCGCTTTCCTGTGCATTTCGTCTCCTGCGCTTCACAATCGTGCCCTCGTCTCCCATGCGCCTCCTTCGCCTCATGGGAGTTGCTTCATTTGTCATCATCAGCATTTCCATTTGTTGTGTTCTTTCTTGATTCTTGATGTCTCTGCTAATTATAAATGTTTGGACAGCCTTTATATAGAATCTTGGTTTCTTTCCTATTCAGTTATCATGTTTGTTTGTAGCTCACGTGGAGGAGGAGGAGGAGGAGGACAAGGATGGCGATGAACTCAATGAGAGAGTTATGCTTAAGGAGAAATAGTCCAATTTCAATGTAAAAACAATATTAATGCATATTTGGAGTGGTTGATCATGGTCAAAATTGCCTTGATTTTTGCAACTACTTTTCTAACTTATTATGTTTAGTGGTTTGGCCACATATGTGTTTCCTACCATAGGAAATATCGAAGCTTAACTACTCGATCGGGAATAATTTTTTCAAAGGCATTATTAGCAGTGTACATGACAAAGAATTCATGGTTGATTCTCCCCATAATCACTATAAAAGAATAAAAAAAAATTATTTAGAAAATTAGAATTGCATGTCTAAAAGAATATTTTAATGGGCTACAAAATTTTCAATAGTGAAAATTAATTTACATACAATTTTTTTTAATCATGTAGTTAAATATTTTTTTTATCAACAAATAAATTGCCTATGAAATGAAAATTTATGATAATGAGTTACCTACAAGTCTATATAATAAAATAAAATTTAGAGATTTCTTTTAGAAAATTTCATAATAAAAAAAATTTGTTATCGGAGGTGTTACTGTAAGTGAGTTAAACCGATTGTGGTGTGTTGTCTTTGAAGAGAAAATGCTTTTGACCAAACTTATAAAAGTTAAAATTTATTTGTTAAAAATAAATTGTAAACCAGAAATAAGCATTCATATAGTTGTTAAGGTGGAGTCTGCAAATAAGATTCCAAGTCCAAAACTACATTTTCCTTTTTCTTTTAAAAGAGTCAAGTGTACAAGCTTTAAAAGATAGATATTCTGCTCTATTCAATTGACTTTTGAAATGCCCCGGACCCTGGAGATCGTTGTTAATTTGGGCGGCGGGGCTAGCATAGGGTCGATCTGTTTAATCCTGAAAAATAAAGGGTTAGAGTTATATTTTTATAGGCCCATTTAAATTCGGATTTTTTTGGTCCGGCCCTATTAGCCCGCGGGTTAAACGGGCAGCCCGCTAGTTCGCATATTTTTTTTAAAAAAAATTATATATGTTAATTTTAATGAAATTATGGACAATATTTATGTTTTAGTTTAAATATTAACATTTTTTATTATCATTATTTTAGATTATGTGTTAAAATTTAGATTTTTTTTTCTATTTTCGTGGCATAAATTGTTTATGGCCCGTTTAGTTCGAGGACCGCTAGGGTTAGGATTATGTCTCAAATATTAGAAAATCGTTAAGAATGAACTGGATAAGACTCTAACATGTTTAACCCAAAATTCGTTAGGACTGACCCTATAAGATTAGAGCTAGCCCATTTAACACCTTTAGTCCAAATCATTGCTTTCTTGAAAAAACCAACTTAGAATTACCATAATTACTTCTGTTTGAAAAAATAAATGCTTTTACATACGTAGTTTGCAACTTTTAATATGCGTAGAGCATATTTAAAATAATGAAATACAAAATAAAATGGAATATAAAAGGTCTTATGGGATGGAAAATTAAATAGAATGGGGAATATTGTGTTGCTTAATTTTCTATTTTAGCATGTTCACTACTTACAACTTACAACATCTTTATATATGCGATTCTTATTAGGCTGAGGATACTCTTGATTCGTTTATATATGATTGCTTCTGTGCTTATTATGTCTTGTCATATATATACTTTTGTTGCAATTGTTTCAGACAAGGATTTCCATGGCGATGAGAACTATAAAATTGGTTTAAATTTGGACAAAGATTTTGTGACTCCAAATGAGTAAAATATCATGGAATAGCTTCAATAATTTCCATGAGCGATGAGTTTTTTGAGACTAAGGTTTTGTAAGACTTCATTATGAGGAAATAAGGTTGAGTATGTTTTTTTTGAATTTCCGTTCACACGAATCTTTATCACTATTATGAATGTAATTTACATATACTATCACTATTATAAAAATATACTTAATTTTTTTAACAGTAGTGTATATACTGAACAATGATCAAAACTGAATTCACGAATTCATACAATTTTTTGTCAATAAGGTTCTCAATATTCAGCCTATAAAATTTGTTAATATAACTACAAAATTTTATTGTGAGAATTGCCTACAAAAATTTCAAGTTTTATAGACATCTCGATCCTTATAAAGATTTTGTTAACAAAAATTTTGTATACATATTGTTTGTTGATGAACCAAATAATCATAATCATAAATTTTCAGAATGATAGTAATATTTAATTGATAACTAATATGCCAGTATAAGCCATTAGTAGCTCAAAAAATGAACAAGACAAAATATAGGAGTAGTGTTTATATGAAAATCTAACTTTATGAAGAAATAATTTTAAAGTATAATGCATTTGATCAAAATTATCAAAGACCTCGTAAAAAATATTACTCCCTCCGTCCCAGAGGAACTTGCAGGTTTTCCTTTTCGGGACGTCCCAGAGGAACTTGCAAGGCCAAAAATGGAAACTCTTTTATAAACTTCACCCTCACAATATCTACATATTTACACAAAATGCCACTACTTTTTCACTTTTTGGGCCCACATTACACTCAATCCAACTAACTTCTTTACTTTTTACATAAAATTTTACCAAATTAACCCTCAAAACACTACTTTTTTTACTTTATTCCTTTTTTTCCTTAATTTATGTGCCCTCCACCCCTTGCAAGTTGCTCCGGGACGGAGGGAGTAAAAGTTAGGATTAATAAAATTTATAATTATTACAATATAATATCATTACTTTAGATTTTTAGGGTAATTTACATATAGGTTCAAAAAAGTCACTATATTTACAAATAGGTGTTGTGCAGAAAAAAAAATGTGCTTCTGTGCAGAAAAAAAAAATGCTTCTGTGCAAATATTGTAAATTTATTTGTAAATATAGTGAATTACAAAATCGAACCAATTAGTAAATTACAAAATCGAACCAATTTTTATACTTTGATCAAATATTTTATATTTTAAAAATATTTCGTAACAAGCATAATTTTCCCACAATAATTTGCCAAAATATAAAGGGCAAAGTGTCAACAAATGTTTCACAATCGCAAAGCCATTATGTAGAATAGATGAATATTACTTTCTTTCTTCATATCTATCAAATTTCACATGTAGAAGAATATTTTAAAGTAAATATGTCCATATATATTATTAAAGTATTTTATTTTCATTCATGGACTGTGGGAGTATTATTTAAGGGGTTAAATGTTTGCTAAATTTTCGTTAAGACTGTGTGACGTGGCACAGTGATGGATCCCTTTTTCGCGCCAGATTGGCGCAGTGCTATACAGAATACGGTGGCTGCAGGGCAATCCAGCAACAACTCAATGGCGGAGCTTCAATTCAATAACATCTCTCTCAATAGTCGTGGGGGAACTGTAAGTATTACCCGCCTTCACATATTTACGCTAATCCTCGATGGTTACGTTTCCGATTGCGAGTGTAGTGCTACGAAACCCTCGGACTGGAATTTATTAATGGTTTTTGTGATGCATTGCATCGGAATTTGTTCCCTGTTTTTGTTCGTGTGAGTATTTGCATTGTTATTCTGCGGTGTGATTCGTTTGAATTTCATCATCAAGGTTGTCAGTTTCCTATATTAAAGAAAATTACTCGTATTTGAATTTTGACGTTTCTTCGAATTCAGCATTTGTAATTGTACGTATATTATAGTTGCTACGAATTGTTAGTTTAGCCCAATGAAGAAAGTAATGTGCTGAAGTAGGTGGTTTTTCTTGAGATATTCACATTAATTTCAAGTGGGTGGATTATTGAAAAAGATACAAATGACAGAATAACTAACACCGTCAATTCTTTAGATGATTTCTTCTTTACTTCCTATGATACGAGAGCTTTTACCTTATACCAGAGTAAATGCATCCTGAGTTTCTATGATTTCTTCTTATTGTGTGTATGAAAATCTTGAGTTTCTATCCTAATCTCTCTGATCTTTGGTTTGCTGGTAAAAATAATACCAATCTTGCGTTGCAAACTGCAGAATCCAGGGCAACTTAAAGTACATTCGAATGGGATAGTGTGGAAAAAACTAGGAGGTGGCAAAACAGTCGAAGTCGAAAAAACTGATTTGCTAGGCCTTACCTGGATGAAGATTCCTCGATCTAATCAACTTGGAGTTCGGACTAAAGATGGTCTTTATTATAAGTTCACTGGTTTCCGAGATCAAGTAGCTTGTCTTAATCTCTTTGTTGGATTTCTTATACTTGGTGCATTCTTTATTCTTATTAGTAAGCCCATTTATTGTTCTTGTTTAGAGAGTTTTATTTTGATGCTAATTGGGATTATAGTTCTACGTATTCATTAGATTTGACTTCCTGCAGGTGAAAAAGGTAGAAGATAAAAAGAAGAATTATTTATAGATGAACAGCTTAAAATGTGATTATACCCTCAGTTCACTTGCCCTTCTCATTGATGTTTGTCACATCCTGATTATGCAAGCAACTGAAGTAATCTACTTAGAACATAAGTTGTTCGAAGTACATGTATGATATATCGACAAAGAATATCCTTCTTTATGCCTCAGCTTCTTTTGTGACTGATTGTGTTTTACTTGATGAGAACCTGTGAATCTTAGATCTTTCATGGATTCTTATCATCAGGATGTTACCAGTCTGACTACATTATTCCAAACCAACTTTGAGAAAACACCAGAGGATAAGCAGCTCTCTGTTAGTGGCAAAAACTGGGGAGAAGTCGATTTAAATGGTGTGTGTATTGCTTATCTAAATCATTTATACCCTTATAATCGTTTTTTAATTGAATCTCTGGGCATGTTTCAATGTACAAAGATTTTTGCCTCCATACATTTTCTAAGATGCAAAATTAGTTTCATAATGGTGTCTACCTCTTTTCTGTTTCTCAGGGAATACGCTTGCATTTCTTGTTGGTGAGAAGCAAGCATTTGAGATATCCCTAGCAGATGTTGCACAGACCCAACTTCAAGGAAAAGATGAGGTCACATTGGAATTTCATGTAGATGACACGACTGGGGCCAATGAGGTATTTCGTTTTAGCCAATGATGCCATTGGCTAGATTTCTTTTTCATATTTTATACTTTTTTTTTTGCAGAAAGATTCCTTAATGGAGATAAGTTTTCACATCCCCAATTCGAATACTCAATTTGTTGGAAATGAAAGTTGCCCACCTGCTCAGGTAATGTTTGTCAAGTGAAACTTGATCTGGATTTATTTGGAGGTATCAACCATCAGGAGTGGTACATCTAGCAGGTGTTCCTAGACAAGATTGCCTCAATGGCAGATGTTGGAGCAGGAGGTGAAGAAGTTGTTATTACTTTTGATGGAATTGCTGTACTCACTCCTAGGTAGGATTTGAAACTAATTAATAGTTTACAGCTCCTAGAGTCGATCACATTACAGGATTTTTAACAAACAATTTCTTCTGTTTAGGGGCCGATATAATATTGAACTTCATCTCTCATTTTTACGCCTGCAAGGACAAGCAAATGACTTCAAGATCCAGTACAGCAGTGTAGTGCGTGTCTTTTGGTTGCCTAAGGTTATGCACTTTGCTTTTTTAAAGTCCCAGTGAACAATTTTTTGAGATTGATTTTACCTATTAGTTGTCCTTTAAATACTTGCAAGCATAATTTACCTATTAGATTATGCCATATTTAATGCTTTTATCCATTTCATGCAGTCTAACCAACCACATACCTTTGTGGTTGTCACTCTTGACCCACCAATTCGGAAGGGACAAACATTATATCCACATATTGTGATGCAGGTATTGATTGCTCTAAGATTTCTTTACATTAAACTAAAGGAATGAGGATGCATGGAGTGTTACCTTTTACTTTATGTCTTTCTCTATGCATAGTTTGAGACAGATATTGTGATAGACACCACCTTGTCAATGAGTGAAGACCTTTTTAATGCCAAGTACAAGAACAAGCTTGAGCTAGCACATAAGGTAATCATACTACATTTTTCTTACTTTCTTTCTAGAATACCAATAGATAACTTGAACTCAAACTATTTCATTTTCATAAAAGTATGGCCATGTATGTATCAACTGTATAAAAGAACAGGTAGTCTTTTATAAATTTGAAGAAGGGCATGACTTTCAGTGGCAGTGATTTACGGGTCAAATAAATTATATTCAAATACCAGGGTCACACACATGATGTCTTTGTTGCAATTCTCCGTGGTCTATCTGGTGCCAAAGTCACTAAACCTGGAAAGTTTCGTAGCGGACAACATGGTTATGCTGTGAAGTCATCCCTTAAAGCTGAAGATGGAGTTCTTTATCCTCTTGAAAAGAGTTTTTTCTTTTTACCCAAACCACCCACTCTAATTCTCCATGATGAGGTATGATTTCAATTAGGTCTCTGTTAAATCTTTGGAACCACTTTTATATGTACAGAAGCATATGCCTACAACGACAAGTTAGATCAACTACTGTCTTTGCTTGTGATTTAGATAGAGTATGTGGAATTTGAGAGCCATACTGCTGGAGGTTCAAATATGCATTATTTTGATCTTCTTATTCGACTGAAGACTGAGCAGGAGCACCTTTTTCGAAACATTCACAGAACTGAGTATCATAACCTCTTTGAGTATATCAAGTCGTACTCACTTTCCCTGATACTTTTCGTACTTCTTACAATTGGTTGCGTAAGATTCTGAAAGTATTATTATCTGTTATAGGGATAAAGGTCTAAAGATGATGAATTTGGGAAATGACCAGGCTACAAATGGAACTGCATTATCTGCTCTTCAGGCTGCGGCTGATGATGCTGTTGATCCACATCTTGTGCGGATCAAAGCAGGAGATGATAGTGATGAGGAGGTGATGCTTCTACTTAGCTCATACGCTTGTCTATATTTCAATAAGTTCAAATATGCAAGTGATAAGCTATGGATTGAAAAAAGATATGTTAAAATATAACTGAAGACAATAGTTAATACCAATGAGTATGCTGGACTACTCAGGATGAAGATTTTGTTGCTGACAAAGATGATGGAGGCTCGCCCACTGATGATTCCGGGGAAGGAGAATCTGATGCCAGTAAAAGTGGAGATGAGAAAGAGGTAAAAACCTTCCAACTTCAATTTTCTCATGCATGTTTGTTTTAAACTATTTACCGATGCTAACATATGTTGATGTAGGCCCCGATGAATAAGAAATCCAAGAAAGAGCCTTCTGCTCCCAGGGCATCATCAAGTAAGAAAAAAGGCAAGGACGGTGAAGATGACGGATCAAGGAAGAAGAAACCGAAGAAAAAGAAAGATCCCAACGCCCCAAAGAGGGCAATCAGCGCCTTCATGTTCTTCTGTCAAACAGAAAGAGAGGTTAACTTGCATTCTTCAGGAATACATAACAGATTCATAGAGAGAGATGCTCATCCAAATTTCTTTCTTAAATGCAGAATGTCAGGAAGAGCAATCCCGGGATTTCCTTCACTGATGTAGGGAAAGTTCTTGGCGAACGATGGAATAAAATGACAGGTAATCACACAAGTTGTTCCATTTCATATTTGATCCATACTATATACATAAAAGTACACCGATGAGATGAAATACGAAACAACAGCGTGATCTATAAATAAAATCCTATATATTAAATCACTTCCATCTATCTACAGCTGATGAGAAAGCTCCTTATGAAGCAAAGGCCCGTGCAGACAAGAAACGTTACAATGAGGAGATCATTGGCTATAAAAATCCACAGGCCAGTAATGTAGACTCAGCAGATGTCTCCGGCAATGCTTAGGTATTTTTGAGATTCATTATGTTCTTTAAAAGTTAAAACAGTGCGGCTGCTTATTACTGAACCTCACTGTCAGCACTTTGCAAAGAAAAGTAGATGCAGGATTTATTTTGATGATTTTTTTCCTTTCATTATTTCCCCTTTTTTGGTAGGAATAGAAATGGTTTAGGGCCCACGTTGAATAAATATAGTAATAAAAACGTTTAAACTTTAAATTGATTGATTATTACGTGCAAAATTTGTTCATCTTTAAAAGGACTCGTTCTTTTCATTCTGCATGTCAGTACTAAATTAACTCAAAAAAAAAATTACCAACCCACGGGGTTCATTTGGCATTAACCAGACGAGATTTATTCAAATAAAAAGATATAAAATATTATTTAAATATCCACTACAGTAAACCACTTATCCAAATAGTGATCGTTTGTTTGAATTAGCAATGATTTGCAAAATTAGGGGATCCATTAATATTAAGACAAATTCTTGATATGCATGAGGTGAATCGTATAACTCAATTGTATTTGAGTAAGTCTTGTGTGTAAGACCGTCTCATGACATAAGATCATAAAATTTTAATAAAAAGTGCTAATATTTTTGTAAAAGTTTCTATCATTTTTCTTAAAAATATTATTACATTCTAAAAGTGATAACTTTTTATTAATAAGTGACATATTATATTGGTCTCATGTCATGAGACGGTCTTATATAAAAAAATTTCATTGTATTTCCACTTAAAAGTGCAAGTGAAAACAATGCATATTTTAGTGAAAACAATCGATACTGTTATAAAATATACTTGAATTGTACAGTGCACGAATCAACTCATACTAAAATTAGAACCCAAAATGAAATACTGATAAAATATGAAAATTAAAGATCTCGTGCACTTGAAGGAAATGAAAAACTAGAGCTTCTCATCATAACTCTTCCATGTGCAATTAATTTAAGTAGGTTCTTCTTTAGTCCCATGCATGATTTCACTACCAACAGGTGTTTGGTAAAATTATAAGGAGTGATACGAGTATATGAATGAAAAAGGTGTAGAATTATATGTATATTTTTTAAATAGGTGAAGTATGATAGATTCTTTAGTTTCGGAGAATAAAAAACTAGTAGTGTAATACGTTTTGAAAATATGATTTTGATAGCTGAATTTCAATGAGTACATTGGTTGGTATTTATACAAGATGGAGTGTATTAACTAACTTCATAACCAACTCTATAACTAACCTAACAACTTGCAGCTATGTCGACAAACTAATTAACAATCTTGGTGAACTGAATAAGCTGTGAGTGTGCTCAAAGTCACTGCCGTGTGTGAGGGTTATATGCATGAATCTCATGCATACGTGTATAAACTATACTAATACGTACTATGATTTTGATTACCAAGCACCTCTAAGATAATGGCACGACACGTAGTTGCAGGTTTTATCAGGGTTTCCCTATTATGCAATTTATTACACCTGCAAATTTTGTCATTTATGAGACAAATGTAGCCACAACCATGTCATATACCTGAGGATATTTATCGACAATAATCTCCAGATGTAACAAAGTATGCTCCTCTCAGGAATAGATCTCCCTCCTATCTTTCATTCTGGTTCAAAAGTCTTCTCCCTTTTTATTACCAACAATTTGATAAGATCAAAACCAGATCTTTCTTAACAAAAATAAATCGAAAAATTCCCACAATTTTTGTCTCGAGGGGGCATGTAAATTAAAAATTGAGCTGTAAAAAGAAAACCAGTTTCAAGAACGTGTATATATATATATATATATATATATATATATATATATATATATATGAAAGTAAAACTAGTTGGTAGTTAATGGATCTCTTGATGCATTATGCTAAAAAATAGAAAAGAAGAGAGAAAGGAATCAGTGTATAAAAGTTGAAGCTTAATTAAAGATGTGATCATATGTATGTGCGGCAAATTAAAGAGTGATGAACAATGCATCTGGCTAACAATTGTGGGATTGCTGCTGCCTCCAATTGCATATATACATTATTTCCAGTGGGTTTAGTCGTTGTTGAATGGATTTAACCAAATTAATCTGCACCTTCTCTTCCCAAAATGGTTGAAAGCCACTGTGATTTGCATCTTTATGCTAGAAATTTTGAAATAACAATGAGGGCCCGTTTGGTTGGGAGTAACAAAGGTGGTGAATGAGAATGGATTGGGGGTAACGTTGGTGGTGAATGAGAATGGATGTTGATTTATTTTCATTAATAGTGTTTGATATTATTTATTACACATCGAATAAGATCACAAAAGTAGGATAAACAAAAGGGCAATTACTAACTTCATATTAACTCTTTTATGATACTTGTTACAATTTCCATCTTAAATTCATACCAAAATACATCCTAATTAATAGAATGTGTTTGCAATCATCTGCATCTAATAAATTAATCAGAATGTGTTTACCATCTTTTGCTTTGACCAATGACACAATTGAAGGAATAATTGGAACAAGAGTGGAGTTGTGGTGATATAAAATCAAATTTTAAATACAATTAATTAATTTGTACTTTTAATTTTTTTTTTCAATTACTTCTTGTTTTCTTCTTTTTATTTTTATTTTCTGACTATTTTTAATCTTCTTCTATAAATACTCTATATTTAACACAAATATTCTAAACACATCTTTTTTCTTCATTTGATTTTTAAAGCTCGTAAGCTAAAAAATATATGACTTCATCAATGTTAGAACATGATTTTTTATACAGAGTAATAAAATACAAAATAAAGCATCAAAGTAATTAAAGAAAATAAAAATCCAACGAATCCTTTTACAAAGTTAGAACATGATTTTTTATACAGAATAATGTTATATTTTATTTAAGTTGTCTATTACTTTTTACAAAATCTTATGAATTAAGGCGCCCTATACATAGTAAAGAGCAGACGACTAAACTTTGATCAAAAGTGACACCAAAAAGCAAAAATAAAAAACAGTAAAAAAATTAATTGATCATCATTAATAAATAAATTCTCTAGCAGGGCATTCCTACTCTGCAGCCAAGAACACCTGCAAATCTGGTAATCTCTTCGACACGTGTCGCCGGTGCGGGAGTAATCTTATCATAAAGCTCAGGGTGCTTCTTAGTCCAATCCCTATCACCGGATGGAATAAAGTATGCTCCTCTCATGAACAGATCTCCCTCTGTCACCCATGTCCATTTCATCCATTCTGATTCTGGGGTCCTTTCCCTATGTGTCACCTTCATGTTCCAAAATAAAATTAATTAGGATTACAATATTCTGGTCCCGTTTGGTATTTTATATATTAGGATTGATTAATTAATTAAGAAATAATTTTAAATATTAATTGTACCAATTTGAAGATAATATTTTAAAATTAATATATCATTTGGCAACAGAACAGCCCCATTAATTAATTGATTACCTGTTTGGCGAAGGGGTGATCTGCGATGAAGCGGTTGCCCTGGCTGATAATGGTGGGGTGGCTGCTCCCTCCAATAGCATACATTTTCCAGTGTGTGTAGTCATTGTTAACAACATGGATGTAACCATATCTGGCCCTTGGCATTCTTTGCACCAATCTCTTTCCAAAGTGATTGAACGCCACTGTCACTTGCATTTTCTCGTCGAACTTGTACATGTCAGACGCGCCGAAAAGCATCACCTGTCGCACATTATATATTAAAAATAATGAAACACGAGATTGATCAATATATATATCACATGCATAATGTACGTATAGAAAAAAATTATTAATTAATGACTATGCATAATTATTCAAAAAAAAATCTCAATTATTAATTAATGACTATGCATGCATGCAAATATATATAGAAGAAAATTAATCACATCATTATGATCAGTGAAGTGACTGTTGGAGATGGTGACGCCGGTGGAGCCCTGAATGACGTCGATGAGTCCATCAGCGCAGTTCGTCATAGACACGTGGTCGATCCAGATATTCTGGGACCCAAAAATTGAAATCCCATCGCCATCACTCCTCGTCCTGAACCCGAAATGATCAATGGAATCCCTGATCATCCCTCCATTCTTGGGGACTATATCATGGATCCTGATCCCATGGATGATCACATTGCTCACAAATTGGATGGTTATACCGGCGCCGTAGGCGATCTCAACCCTGACCCCACGTCCATCGATGGTCTTATCACCGGCCATGATCAATTCTTGCTGCAGGGTGATGAGCATGCTACGTTGGAATATGATCCATAGTGGTTCCTTTTGGATGACGGCGTGACGAAGGGTTCCGACCCTAGGGTTGAGGAGGTCGGTGTCGGACGGGTCGGTCACCAGGTAGTACTTCCCGTTTTTGCCGCCCTTGGCCTTGTACCCGAACCCGAGACCGCAGTCGGCTAGCCTGAACCGGTTTTGGGCCCAGTTGGGAGTGCATCTCCAGCAACGGTCGATTGGGTTGGTCACCGTGCATGGGCTTGGTCTTGCTCTTGGTCTCCATTGTCCACCTAGGTTCCTCCTTGTGCCATTTGAATTGGGATCTACTTTTATGTCCTTCAAACTCCTGAAATGTGTGTGTGTGTGTATGGCGACAACGAAATATGAAAATTTTATATATAAGATTGAGAATAAATTATACAAGATGTCATATATATATATTAATTAAAATGCAACAAGAAGCGGGCCGGCATGAATTAAGTAATTAATTAAAAGAATTAATTATAAGATAATTCATATACTATATATATACTTACAATTTTGCATGCATGTTCAAGTGACTAACAACTTTCTCAGGGTTTGGTTCGAAGGTTTCGAGTGTACGGTTCCAAGATTCTTTGGCTCGTGTCAACCACACTTCATCCCATTCTGCAATATTAGCGTCGAGTGCTGGAAAAATCCAAGCAAATGAAAAGAAGAGGACAAACAGACTTTTCCTGACTCCTTCCATTTTCCCCGGATTTTGTGAGTGGCGGCTACAGTCCGTCGGGTCGAACTCTATATGTTCAGACCCGTGTTACGACAGACCGAGCACACTCACAATTGTGTAAAGCAAAATTATGACGCAGAAGGGGTTGTGTTCAAAAATTTAGAAGAGTTATATTTATATATGTAGGCAGAGCATGAGAGCCACATGATTGAATGATGCTAGAGGGTTTTCAGAGTGCTTGTGTTCCTGAGTATTTCATGGCACCATTTTTGGCGCGACTGAGATGCGTGGCTAGTAAATAAAAATGGCATTTATTGGTCTTTTGATGACACTTATCATTAGATGATATATATATATATATATATATAGCCACGTCTTATATACGATTGATGCAGATTTACTTTAGCTAATTAACTAAGATTAATATATATATATATATATATATATATATATATAGCCACGTCTTATACACTTATTTTTTTAAAATATACTATTAATTTTTTTTAAAACTTATTATATTAAAATTTTAATTATGCAAAATGACTTCCGCATGTAAACCGTTACTAATATTTATCAAAAATAGCTTATATAAGTAACTATGTGCATGTTTGCAACTCAACATAAAAAAATAAAAGTGCTTATTTAAAAAAAAAAATACTTAAAACATGTTTTTAATAACTATTTTAAGTGTTTATTATTACTTTTGGTCAAGCAACAATTTTTAGCCTTTAACTTTTAATTAAACACTTCTACACATTCTACAATAAAATAATACTCAATATCCTTTTTAGAAGCACTTCTTTTAATTTGCAAACATATTTTTTTTAGTTAATTTTTAAAATCACTTAAATTTAAAAAAATTCTCTATTTTTCATTTTGCTACTAAAATTACTTACTATCACATTTTCAATTTTTCTAAAAATTGCAAACATGCACTAAATTTGAATGCATTATTATATTTGACTTTTAATACCTTAAATTTAGAAAGAATTACCCAAATTTTAATCTTCTCATGGTTCATACGTCTGAACCATGGAATTGAGTGATGGAAATGTGACCGTCTTGTATTCATGAAAAGTTCGATCACGTACGAGCCGTGGAGCTGAAGATTTAATTATATTTTGGTCATTTATCTTTTATTTAATTATTTATTTTTCTGCAAGCCTTTATATAATAAATAAGTGTTATAAATGTGTTATTGAACTATTAATAAAACCTATTGTGATTGGGATGGAGGATAATTTTTTATGATTAACTAAATTAATAAGGAATTTTTTCGGGAAATTCACTAGTATATATATAGTTTCAAGTGAATTCTCAATTTTCATTACGTGTGTTTTTAACGCTTCATCTGTGTCATTGAGGAAATTGTGTGAGGATTAATACTTGATCTTGAACAAGTTATATATCAAATTTTTTCGTCTCACAAACCTATTTGTTCGATATTCCCATTAACTTTACAGATTTTATTTTCGGCCAACGAACTCAGGAAGAAAAATATACCTTTTCTACTTCGTTTTGGAGAATTTTGAGGATACTGTGTTGTGAAATATGACCGGAACTGAATCGAGCTCAATAAGACTTCAAGTAATCAGAACAATTGGAAACTTGCCGGATGAACACACTCCACAGAATAATGAGATCAAGAGAACAAAGCAATTTACGTGGTTCGATCAAATTGATCTACGTCCACGGATGGGGTTGGCTCACTTCACTAATCAATGGAATAATGTTTACTGAGTACAAAGCTTTCTCACTCTAATCTCTCTAAGTATCGAGTGAATTACACAGTATATTTAAATCCTGGAATGAATATGTATTTATAGATCAGACCCTTAACCGCCTTTGAGCTCTTAAGTACCAATCAACGAGATTCGTATGGTTATAATCGCCTTGAATAACTGTTCCAGCGTCCAATGAGAATGCTTCGTCAGCTGCCCAAATAACCGACTTTATCACTCTGGTGAAGTCGCCCTTTGCCATGCTATGTTTTATAACTGTCAGCTCAGGATCGCCTTCATGCTGAGTGACTCAGGGAGTAGGTGATTTTCAACTCAGGATGATCTCTCAGGATTCGCCTTCAGTTCTACTGAGTCTTCAGTGTCTTCACTGATCTGACCACTCAGGATAGAAGTCAGTCTGAGTGTCAGGATCAGAACATTCCTGACTCAGGATCAAGTCTTCGCTCAGGCTCAGGATGCTTTCCTCAGGAATATTCCTCCGGATCCAATACTCAGGATCAGGATTCCTGACTAATCTTCAGTACTCAAACTCAGCTTATCTTTACACTTAATAATTCTCCACCTTAAAGTAAGTGAGTTTCCCCCATTCCACACTCCACCCCAGGACCTAAATCATGGTACATCCCATGACCGCAACTTGATCAACTCCAAGCAATATCTGAATTTGGAAATAGGTAAGACATTCGTCAGCATATCCGCAGCATTATCCTCAGTAGAAACCTTCTGCACTGAAATCACTTTCTTTTCCACCACATCTCTCACAAAATGAAGTCTGACAGCAATATGCTTTGACCTTTCATGAAATACCTGATGTTTAACCAAATGAATTATGCTCTGATTGTCACACTGAACTGCAACTTCCTTTTGTCTGATTCCAAATTCTTTAATCATACCCTTGAGCTACATCGCTTCCTTCACTGCTTCAGTCATCGCAATATATTCAGCCTCAGTAGTTGAGAGTGCCACTACTGACTGGAGTACTGCTCTCCAGCTGATTGATGTACCATATAATGTGAACACATATCCTGTTAAGGATTTCCTCGTATCAACGCTTCCAGCATAATCTGAGTCCACATATCACTGAAGCGGTTGAGTGTCATCCTTTGTCTTCTCGAAGAGTAACCCCAGATTTTCAGTTCACTTTAAGTATCTCAAGAAACCCAATTGCCCAACGTGAATTAAACAAAGTACAACTCGCTACCCTAAGTGGTTTAAGACGAGCGATTCGCGGCCCTAAGTGGTGTAAGACGAAGAATACGTACTATACAAACGGAGGTACAATTCGTAGTCCTAAGTGACATAAAATGAAAGATTCGCTTCTCAAAAGTAGAGTAAGACGAACAGTTAAGTACCCAAAAAATATATGAACGAGCTAATGAAAAATATAACGTGCACAAAGAACGTAAGTAAACAAAGCTGGAACAAAAATCGAATTTCATTCAAAAGATACTTAAGAAACTTTCAATCCAAAAAGATGTCTGAAAAATTCCTAAGTATAAGCAGTGGTGCTAGCCACAAAGGTCGACTAGCTGACCATCTTTGAAATGCAAAAAGCTCCTTCTGGGCGAGCTACACATGCCCGACGAGCTACAACTACTTGAATCAAAAGTTACAAAAAGAAGCTCATTCTTGGCGAGCTATAGAAATCAGAAATTGCAAAAAGCTAGACTAAGAAAACAACGAAAAAGACTAAGTTGTTGGAGCAGTCGAAGCAGGAGTGGCGGAGGCATCAGTGGGGACCTCGGCGGGCACTTCAGGGCTGGCGACCTCAAGAGCAACCCCCTCGCCGGCGACCTGGCGATCTTGCGGAGACAACCTCGGCATGATGGTAATGTTGCCGGTGCAACCACTAGTGTCGAAGTCACCGAAGTTAAGCATGGTGTCCCCGCACGCCTCTTGAAGCTGCTCCATGGTGGGCGGAGTTTGACCTTCCTCATTTGCGGCCTCCTCGTCCTCGGCGAGGTTCAATTTCGACACGGGCACGGTATTTATGATCTTGAAATGTGCCGGAACGAAGTCGAGGGGCACACCGAGCTAGGGGAGGTCACCAATGTCGAGCTCCATCTTGTCGGGGAAAGGGACCCTATCCAAGTAGTCCTTGAAGCCGCCGACAATGGCCTTCAGCTCGTCATCCTTGTGAGCCCGCGCCCACCAAATCGCCCGGATGACTTCGGCGTAGCATTGGACGAAACCCCGGTCCGAGGCCTCAGCCTTCGCCGCCACCAAGTCCGCCGAGGAAGAAGCATCATTGCGGAGTTCGGTGACCTCATTAACCTTCACCGAGAGCTCAGCCCTCAACCTCGCACTTTCCTCATCCGCGCCCCTGGTCAGACCTCGCTGGAGCTCCAGCTCCCTCTTGGTCACAGTATGTTGATCGACCTCGCGGGCGAGCTTCTCAGCGAGCTCCTCTTCCTTAGCCTTGAGCTTGACCTCCGCATCTTGCTCGAACCCGGCGAGCTTGCGCTGAAGGTCGCCGAGCTGTCTAAGAGCATCTTGCTCGGTAGTCAGAGACTCGGCGGCCTTCTCCTCTGCGAGCTTCGCCGACTTCTTGGCCTTATCGAGCGACTCCGCCATTTTGAGGAGGGCATCATTCTTCTCTTGGCGACCATCCTCCAGTTCGGTCGTCTGCTCCACCGCCTTCTGGTTCGCGAGCAACAACCCACTCGCATAATGCGCAGAAAGTAAGAGGTTCTCGGTCAGGCTTTGGCCGTTGATAGTCACCACCTGGAGAGTAGACCAGAACCTTGGCACCTCGCTCACCGCGTTCCGAACCAGGCCCGGGGGGAGGCTACGCATCGAGGTCAATGATCGCAACCTCTCGTAGGCATGGAGGACCTCGTGCCGGTTCGGGTAAGCAATGGGGGCGTAGCTGCGAGGTCAAAACAGTTAGAAAAAAAGGAAAACATGAGAAAAACAACTAAGACTGAAACCAAAGGTGCAGGCTACTTACTGAGCTCGCTCATGGTCTCAGCCTAGGAGCGTGTCGTCAGTAGTTTGAATCCCAAAGGGGGACTGGGTAGGTGGCGACCTCGGCATAGAGGGAAGTGCCAACAGAGCGGTAGACTGGGCGAAGCCGCCTTGCCCGGACCTCACCGAAGCTCGCCCGGCCTGATCAGAATCCTCGTCGCGCAAGGAGAACTTGGTCCTCTTGTGGCCTTAGGGGTCCTCGTCGCCCACACGGGTCCCGTCGCCCCTCTGAAGGCCCCTCTTCCCTTGACCTCGCTCAGGGGTGGCGCCAGCTCGCCCTCCACCCCTGCTGGTCTTGGCGACCTCCACAACCTTGGATTTTGTTGGGCCTTTAGTTGACCCCTTCTGGGTCCCGGACCCACCTATCTCGCCCTTCTTCTGGGCGAGCTCAGCCTTTTTACTCGCATCCAATGCGAGTAGCGAGGGCGGGGCGAGCTTGTTAGGGCGAGGTGGACCCATCGCAAATCGGCGAGCTACTGTGTGATAGGCGTGCGGGATCTTGACAGTTGGAAAGACAACCCTGCTACCGTCTGCAAAAATCAAGGGGACATGTTAGTATAGTGGGCGAGCTACCCCCCAGATGGGCGAGCTACGAAAAGTTGTGAACCTGGGAGTTCAGGACCTTCGACCGTAAGGTGGTGAGGCAAGGTGTGAAGTCCGGCGAGCCTGAGGCAATGATGTTGAGTAAGGTGGGTAGTCTCCCGATCTTCCTGGCTCCTCAGGTAGCAGACAGCTCGCACTACGTCGAACTCGAGGGACATCTCGGGTTTGCCGCGAATTGACTTGTGATGCTTCAAACCTGCAAAAGGAAAGGAATTAGATCAGTAAATCTAATTCAACCCACGCACACCAAGCAGGCGACCTACAGCTGGCCTCTCCATATTCGTCCGGAGTTGGGATCCGCTCTCCTTGCCCAGAATAGTTCACCGAAGCTCGCCGGTCTCCGCCCATGAAGACGAACTGTTGCTTCCAGTCGCGGACCTTGTTCGGGAGGATCCCCAGGAACTTCTCCCCCTGGGCGAGCTTTGAGGTAGTAATACCCCTTACCATCCTTTACTTGCTTAGTCACGGCAAGGAGCTCATTGAGCTCGGCGGTGGTGAGCCTGTTTTCATACCTTTCCAACCCAAAGACCGTCAACGCCGCCAACAAGCTGCTCCAGGCATTGGGAGTGAGCTGGGTGATGGCGAGGTTATTATCGAGCAGAAATTGGCCAATAATCGGATGCAGAGGCAGTGTGAGTCCGACCTCGAGGGTGTGGACGTTGATGACCGTCAACCCCGCCGGGGGCGCATCAGCTCGCTCATCCTTCCTCGGGGCATATAGGAAAATGTCGAGCGGGATCCGGTACTTCTCACGAAGGTGAGGGAGCTGGTACTCGTTCATAATACTTGTAACCTCACTCGCCTTATACTCAGATTTGTTCATCGCGTCCCGATATTCCCGCCCGGGGAGATCGAAGCTCGCCACGTATTGGGCGACATACTCACTCCAGGCAAAAGGATGAACAACCTCGGCGGGGACCTGGTGCTCAATCAGATGAGGCTCCGGGAAACCGATAGAGCAGAACCACTCCACCGTAACCTCCTCAAGGTCGCCCCTTTGTTCGCCCGTATCGGTGACCTCTTCACCGGCCTAGGCGACCTCCTCGCCAGCCTCGGTGACCTCCTCACCGACCTCAGCGACCCCTTCGTTGCCACCTGCAACTCTTTCCTCAGGGGTGACCTCGTCGCCTTCCTCCTATACCTCGCGGCAGACGGCACTGGAGGCCCCCTCCTCCGAGTCAGAGCGGACCTCGCCGAGAAGCTCTCCAGAATCCGAGTGAGCTACCGATGCCACCTCGGAATTGGAGCCGATCACTATAGGGGAGATCAAGGGAATGGGTTCGTTCTCTGTCATTGGCCGTTTCTCGGGGTTACGATTAGAAAGGGTTTCACTCGAGGCATGTGTCGATATTATGTGGACAAGGTTTGGAAACTTGCAGGATAGTCCAAAATTCCAGTCGCCGGAGTTACGGTATGCGGGTGATCGGAGAAATAAAAAACCACCGAAAATGTCCAAAATTTCCGAAAAACTGAAGAAGTCGAAAGAAAGAAAGAGGGAAATCTGTAATAAGAACGAGAGAAGGAAAAGAAATGGGTTTTCTACCTTGGAAAGCGTCGGAAACTTCGTCGGGAGCAGAGGTGTCGTTCGCCGGAAAAAGTTCTGAAAATTCGGAAGTGGAAAAGTGAAGAGTGAACTCGCCTCCTCCTATTTATAGACGTCAGGACGAGGTCGAATATTCGAGGAGTGCAGGGACTATTTTGCAAGAAATTTAAAATATTGCCATAATGGGAGCGGGAAATAATGCCTAAAAAGGCGTGCACGACACCTTGATTCCCGCACCATGTTGGCCGAGCAACCGCCACGACGGAGCTCGCCCACTACCTCGGCACCTGCCCAAATGTAGTTCGCCAGTGCTCGAGTCCTCGTCCATAGGGACAAATCAGCTCGCCCACACATTAGATAAACCATGATGTGTGTGAGCTGGGTGGCAAATGTTAACAAGGCGAACTACCAAGAGGTAATCTCGAGATTATCCCAAGGCTACGAAGGTCGCCGAGGTGAGCGGGAGCGAACCCACTGGTTCGAGCCAAGGCCGACACAAAGGAGCTCGGCGAGGTAGGCGAGAACCTCGCCCGAGCTCCCGATCGACCAAGGTCAGCGACCAGGGAAGCCAAGGATGACGAGATAATGGGCGAGCTACCCCTCTCAAGAGGGAGCTCGCCCCTATCCGAGGAGGCCATGCCGAGCTCCATCACCGCATCATCTCCGAAAATCGCACAAGGCAAAGGAGCTCGCCAGGGACCTCGCCTAGTCCGAAAAGCCCGAATGGCGGGCGCATAAGTAGGATACGTATGTGTAATAGCATAGGGCATTGTAAAAGGGAGCATTGTGAAGGATTAAGACGAAGGTTACGGACCTTCGTCAACACCGGAAGCCATATAGGCTCACAAGGTGCTACCTCACACTTGCACACCTATAAATAAGACTTCTCTTGTACTATTACACAACAATTCAATCATAATATAACATTTACTTTCTCTCTCTAAACTCTCCACTTTCTCTCTCTATATTATCCCCTCAAGAACACTAAGAACATAAATCTTAGATTATTGTTTGATAGGATTAATATGCCATGACAAGCCACATAACAACTATCATTAGTAAATTCTATCAACAGTTTCGACATAAAATTATCATGAATTATTTTCATATAAAACATACTCTAGTGCATTTAAAGTGATAGTGTTTTGTAATTATTCTCAATCATAAAATCGAACATAATTTAATAATAATAATAATAATAATAATAATAATAATAATAATAATAATA
>JAPKLY010000404.1:370308-424194 GCA_026898435.1 Prunella vulgaris
TTATTATTATTATTATTATTATTATTATTATTATTATTATTATTATTATTATTATTATTATTATTATTATTATTATTATTATTATTATTATTATTATTAATATTATTATTATTATTATTATTATTATTATTATTATTATTATTATTATTATTATTATTATTATTATTATTATTATTATTATTATTATTATTATTATTATTATTATTATTATTATTATATTCAACTCAATATTATTTCCCTCCTTTTATATATACTTCAAACCCTCACTTTTTATTTTTTTTGTTTTATACTCATTCAATCATTTTAATGTATATTTATAATGTAATATTCCTTCTATCATCTTTTTTTTTTTTTTAAATTATCTTATCAAATTCTATAAAATACATACTCTCATTTTAATATTTCTTTTTATAATGTAATATTCCTTTATCATCTATTTTTTCAAAATTTTATAAAATACATACTCTCAAATATATACGACCAAGCCCCAAAAGTTTACAGTATTTTTAGTGCACAATTTTTTATTTTTTTAAAAGTATAATTAGTAGAATTTGTAGGATGGAAATTGTGAGTGAAAGACTTTAAGGGTGAAAATTTAAGTGATTATTTCCATTTTGGACAAATTTTTGTCAAAGAAATTAAAAAATATTTAAATATTTTTAGTAATTCTAATTTTGAAAAATGTAATTTAAAAATGAAAAAGGTACACATATAATCTTAATTTTTTAAAATCCACAAAATTTTGGATGCACACTGCATAGTATGACCTTGGGATTTAGGTCCAATTTTAATTTTAATTTTGACTGGATCAATTTTCGGTATGAACTGACCAAAACTAATTTTGAAATTGAGGCACAATTAAGAGTGAATGAGATGCACTAATGACACACTCTTTAAAATTATATTTTAAACTAAAAATATTTTTTTAAATTATACTCTCTCCATCTCGAAACATGCAGGGATAAATGTGTCTATAACTCTTAATTGCAAAATAATAATAATAATAATAATAATAATAATAATAATAATAATAATAATAATAATAATAATAATAATAATAATTATTGGACTGAATTTTTTTAAAACAAGATCCAATAGCTTAAATTAAAATTCAATTCTAGAAAAATATTGTGATTTAAATTATAATTAAAACTTTAAATTTTTGTCATGTTTTAAAAATTTTATGGGCAATCGCCACATAGACGCTACATAAGTTTCAAACAGAAACATAGCTGCCCATAAGAATTAAAAAATAAAAATCAAGTAAAAATATTGTAAAATATTATTAGTTTCATTATGAATAAAATAGGAAGAATTTCATATTAGAGACCAAATTTTAAGGTAAGTCTAAATTTAAGATTTTAATTTTGAAATGTCTCAAATTAGAATTTATATTTTGATTTTTTCTCAATTTAAGATCTAATTTTATTATCTTTGTCTCAATTCAAGGCCCGGTCTATTTATCTTTATTTCAATTTAATTTTTTATAAAAAAAAATTCAAAGCATAACAATATTTTATTTCGAATTAAGATTTAAAATATAAAATAAAAAAATATAATTTTATTTAATATTCATATCTGACGTAATTAATTTTTCAATTCATCGTTCAACAAGAAAAAATTAAATTTTAAAGCATGTTTAATACTTGCATAAAATTTTATTTATTTATTTATAATTTGATATATTATACCTAAAAAATTAATTAAATACAAAAAAAATTTGATATATTATACTTAAAAGATTAATTTAATACAAAAAATTATTATGTTAGTGAAGCTTTTAAAAAATAAAGATAAATGGATCGGGTCTTGAATTGAGACAAAGATAATAAAATTTGATCTTAAATTAAAAAAAAAATTAAAATGTAGATTTTAATTTGAGACACTTTAAAATTAAAGTTTTAAATTGCGACTTACCATAAAATTTAGGCCATAATATGAAATTCTTCTGAATAAAATATTATTAATAAATGTAATTTAATGAAAATTTAGAAATTAAATGGTGGTGAAAATGATGAAATATTTTGGTGGATAAGTGGTTGATGGACAAAAGATTAAATACTAACCAAGTTTGGATCCGGATCCGACCAAGTCGACCCGCCAAGCATACAATAAACGAGTCGGCTCCTTAGTCCTTTTGTCTTCCCTATTTCAGTTCTTCAGTTTTGACTCCACAAACAAACCAATAAGGAAAACATGGGTGGCATCTTATCGGGCTTTCTAGGCGGCGACGCAGCGGCGACGGCGGAGGAGTCACCTGGATCGTCGCGCGTCATGGCTTTCCACTCGTCTGACCGCTGGCAGCTTCACTTCAATTCCTCCAAGAATTTAAATAAACTGGTACCGCTCTTCATCTGCCTCTGATTCTTTCCCCTCCGTATAAATCTAATTCCATTCGAGTCTAAGATCTCTGTCAGTTTATGTTTGGATGTGCTTCTTGACAAATTAAATCGGAAATTAGTGGAAATTTGGGCGGAATCTGAGTTTATAAAAGTTCTTCCGATCTGTTAAGTCTTCTATTCAATTAATTGGTTTTTTTAATGGAATTGTTTGATGAGTAGATGGTGGTGGATTTTACGGCTACATGGTGTGGACCGTGCAAACTCATGGCGCCGGTGTTCAATGACATGTCTCTCAGATATACCGACGTTGACTTCGTCAAAATTGATGTCGATGAGCTCTCTGTAAGTTAATCATCCTATCGATTTTGAATTCAACCAGATGATAATGAAGCCCTCTCTCTCTCTCTCTCTCTCTCTCTCTCTCTCTCTCTCTCTCTTAATTACTAAAAATGATTCATTCTGTGTTTTTAGAATGTATCTCGGGAGTGTGGAGTGCAGGCTATGCCGACATTCGTGTTGTTCAAGCAAGGGAGGGAAGTAGATAGGGTTGTTGGAGCTAAGAAAGACGAACTTGAAAACAAAATCAAGAAGCACAGGGAAGCTCCTAAATTTGCTGCTTAATCTTTACTTAGAAGCATAAATCAACATTATCCTCGTGCGATTTGAATCATGCACTATGATGTAAAATAACTGCAGGCTGTTTTTCCTATTTAACAAATTGAAGTTGTGCCGTGTAATTCTTTAATGGTGATGATGATGATTAATGATATTGATCGATGAATGCCTTTATTCTCTGATACTTCTATCACCAGTTCCATTCAAGAATGGTTTAATCCTTGACTTTAGGCAATTGACATTCTTTGGGGATTGGATGAGTTTTCATTGTTACGAAGAAGTGGGTTAGCAGATTAAATATTTTAATTTTATAAGTTGTTTTAAGAGTTTATAAAATGTTATTTTTTAGTAATTTATAGGTTGTTGAAGTATTTGGTTAATACAATTTATATGTTATTTTATAATTTGTTATGTTGAGATGGGAGTTGGAGAGTGTAGTGAAGTCTGGAGTTTGGCGTGTGAGTGTAGGCAGAAGTTGTGAGAAAAATAAGTTGCAGTATTTCAACTTTTTCCTTTTGCAATTTATAAGACGTAAGAAATAATTTTTAGAATTTTATAAGCTATTAGACATCTCATTTTACCAAACGTCCTAAAAGAACTTATAAGATTGATAAATACTACTCCCTCCGTCCCAGAGGTGTTTTCACCCCTGGGATGGCACAACTTTTAAGAAAAGTAGAGTGTTGTGTAAAGTTATATTATTAAAATAATGAGATTAGTTGGATTGTGAGGATAAAGTTAAAGTAATAGTTTCCATTTATAGGGTGTGAAAATAATTGTGGGACGGAGGGAGTAGTAACTTATAAGCTGTTTTAAATAACTTAATAGCCAAAAATTCTAAGGCTCCATTTGGTTGGATGAATTTGAAAATGAATGGATTTAAAAAAATTACATGTAAAAAAACATATATTTCAAATCACGAATTGTAAAGAGATGAGAGAGTATGGAAAAGGTAGAGAAAAGATTGAGATGGAAGAGTGAAGAGGAGAGATTTCACAAATGACGTGGTTTTGATTAGAATTTAGAATTTTTTCATTTTGAATATAAACTCAAATCTAAGTATTTGTAAGTTCACCTAAAATTCATGGATTTCAAATCCACTCGTCCAAATGAAACCTTAATGTTTTTAGCATATTGAAAGCTATGTTTTAAAAAGTGGAAGCGGACATTGAACCGAACACCTTAGTTTTTTTGGTCGAACCGGGTCCGATCGGTCAGACCGTTAATAAAGCGGTTGAGCCGGTATGATGTCATAATTATATAATATATAAATTATAATATTATATAATTTAATCCTTTGTATTAAATATATAATGAAGATACTGGATGAAGACGCTGCACTGTTTAAAGTTATTGCAACGTTCATCACACTGCCAGATATGGATGTCAACGTCAATGAATTTAGGCATCATGCTCTTCGTATTTTTTAGATTTTTCAATAAATATATTAGGGCATCAACAAATTTCTTAAATTGCAAAATAACCCCTAAATATTATTTTTTTTATAAAAATCTTCCTAGCAGCCGGTTCGACCCGGACCGATTCAACCCGATTAAAACCGTTTTTGACCGGTTCTCAAGCGCTTTAATAGATGGCCGGTCCGACCGGTTTTTTAAAACATAGATTGAAAGAGGTGGATGTGAATTTGTACTCCTTCATTCCTAGCTTACGTATATACTTGTTTTATTAAAATATTTTAATTATTTGCACATTCTAGAAAAAAATTATTAATTTGTGTCACAAATATATATTCTTTCGAGTCCAACATTATCTTTACATTTTTATTATATTTTTGTCACAAAAAATAATAAAATGTGAAGATAAAATTGAAATTAAAAAAGTAATTATTTATTTACTTTATTTTTAAAAGATTTTTCTTTTAAATTTATAAGCATGACTAAATAAGCTAATTTAAAAATATGAAAGTATTAGTTTGTAAACGGTCTCACCGTTAAGAACGTACAACACAAGAATTTGCCCTAAAATATTGTATGCATGATGGTGTCCATTTGATTTCCAATAGCTGGACTTTTCCTATTTGATTTCCAATTGCTGGACTTTTCCTATTTTCCTTTTTTTTGTGGAAGAATAATTTCCTACTCAAGTCCGTTTCATAATTATTTTCACACTTTTCTTTTTTGTCCATTCCATAATTATTTTTACACCCAATAAATAAAAATTATTAATTTAATTTTATCCTCACAATATTCATATATTTACAAAAAATGTTATTACCCCAGTCCAGGAAAAATACGCTAAAATATTCCCTCTGTTAATCTAATTATATTTGTAGATGCTTCGTTGAAAACTACATCATTCCTCAAATTCCATAAGGACCGCACTGCACAAATCCACAATGTTGACATAATTTGTTTCCTTTTCTTTCCATCTAAAAACTTACTGCAAATCACAAGATGATGTGCCAAAATTTTTGGCATCACCATGGGTAGTTTGAGTCATTCCCAAATTGTCTCCCACATCACTCTCACCAATTTACAATCTAAAAAAAGATGTATAGTACTCTTAACCTCCTCCTTGCACAACGGGCACCTTATTTCATCATCAGAAAAAGACATACCTCGCTTCGCTAATTTTTCCTTTGTTGCTAAACGCCCCTTAATCAGTCTCCATGTTGTGACCTGAGCTCGTTTGGGTGCAAAGGACTTCCAAATCAGCTTATAAGTTGTTGTTTCCTGTTCCGATAAGCTTGTCTCTTGGTTCCTTTCCGTAAGTCTTTTGTAGGCTAAAGAGGTGGAATAAATACCGTTCGGAGCCGATTCCCATCTCCAAGCATCATCTCTTCCTTGGGTAGGAGCAAACCTGTCCAATAGCACAGACAAATTATTGAGAATATCAGCTTCTCTAGACATCAACTCTCTCCTCCATTTCCATTCCCAAACCCAAGCACCCTCTACCCAATTTCTCATCTCACTAATTTTTGTCTCCTTTTGAAGACAAAGATTGAAAAGCCTAGGAAATTTTGACTTAAGAGTCTCACCTTCAATCCATACATCTAGCCAGAATCTGGTTCCCTCTCCATTCTCCACTACTCTTGAAAAATCTTCACTTATTCCCCGCCCATCCTCCCCGACAAAAATTTCATTGAGGTCTACCCACCAACTTGATTTTCCCCTTAATCTACATGAAGTTCCCCTCCTAATTCTTAGTAATCCCCCATATTTGGTCTTTATTACCTTCACCTACAATCGCTTAGGTTCATTTAGGAATCTTCAAATCCATTTTCCCAACAGTGCTAAATTGAATCTTTTTAAATCCTTAATGCCTAGACCTCCCTGTTATTTGCCTTTACAAACTTCATCCCATTTGACCCAAGGTATTTTCCTATGACCCTCACAACCCCCCAAAGGAAAGACGATTGAATAGATTCTAATTCATGAAGGATCTTATTTGGACATTTGTAGAAGGACAAATAATAAATCGGCATTGTGGATAAGACGGATTGGATGAGTGTTGCCCTGCCTCCCAACGAACATTGGCTATCCTTCCATTTTGTAAGTCTTCTTTTTATCTTCTGAGTCACTTCCTCCCATTCTGTAACTCTTTTGTGATTTGAGCCAACTTTTAAACCCAAATAAGAGAAAGGTAGTTTCTGCTCCTTGCATCCTATAATTTCTGCCATCATTTGAATGCTCCCAGGAGTTAAATTCAGCCCTGCAATGGTGCATTTGTGGAAGTTTACCTTAAGACCTGATAGGAGCTCAAAATTTCTCAAGATTCCTTTCAGGATAATCACATTTTGAACCTTTCCCGTGCAAGCAAACACTGTGTCATCCGCGTATTGTAGATGAGACACCTTTATTTTTTCCACTCCAATCTCGGGCACTTCCAAAATTCCAACCTCCACCGCTTTGTTAATGCATAGACTCAGCCCCTCTGCTACAATAAGAAAAAGAAAAGACGAAAGCGGGTCACCTTGTCTCAATCCTTTTTGCAGTTTGAATTCATTTGACGGACTTCCATTCACTAGTACTGAAGCTGTGGCCGTTGATACGCACGCCCTTATCCATCCCCTCCATTTTTCATTGAAGTTCATACCTCTTTGCAAATCCTCCAGAAAGTCCCAAATCACCAAGTCGTATGCTTTTGCAAAGTCTACCTTGAAAAAGATTCTCGAACTTTTCCGGCGTTTTGCTTCGTCTATAAGTTCATTTAGGATCACCACCCCATCCATGATATTTCTGCCGCCGATGAAAGGCGATTGATTTTCCGAGATAAGACCATCCATTACACTGCTTAAACGTTTTGACAGCACCTTTGATAGAATTTTGTAAATGGCTCCAATCATGAAAATTGACCGGAATTCATCAAGCTCCATCGCATTGTGCTTTTTGGGAATGAGTACTATGAAGGATGTATTAAGTCCCCTTACTATCTTGCCGTTTGCATGAAATTCCTCCATCATCTTGTAAATATCATGTTTAACCACCTGCCAATTTTGCTTGAAAAAACCAAAAGAAAACCCATCAGGACCTGGGCTGGAGTTTTCATCGCAATTGATAATTATATTTTTGTAAATGATAAATAATTTTTGTAAATTATAAATGAGGCAGATAAATATATTTTTAGTGGATGGGAAAATTATATACTAATAATATTAATAGTTGTATATTATATGTACTAATCGTACAACACACAAGCTCATTTCTAGTTCATACAAATATCCTTTTATATGGACATTGTTGAAGCTAGGGAATATAGTGAGGATGGTGGTTGGAGCCGTGCAAGATGAACTTGAGAATAAACTTTGGTGATTTACATATTGATTCAAAAAAATTACTATATTTACAAATTGGTTCATAATATTTGCACGAAAGCATTTTTATTTTTTTTGCACAAAAGTGTTTTATTTTTTTTTGCACGGAACCAATATGTAATTTGTGTGAATTTGTTGAACCATTTTGTACTTTTTCCATAAACTTATGGAAGCGTCGTCTTAATTTAGGTACTTGAAAAAATAAAACTAAATGTTGCCTTCTTTTTCATTTGTAAAATTCTACAGTGATTAATGTAGCATTGCTTGGGCCATGTAGTCTGATATCTTAATATGTTTTGTATACTATGTACAATGTATTGTATGATGTATTGAAGTCCGTGCAAGTATATGCTTCGTTGTGCAAATTTAGACAACAAATGTGAACATCTTGATTGAATAATCTTTGCACGCACAAATTATAGTGTGAAAGTAAGTATAGGAGTATGAGGATTCATTTGGTAGCTCATTAAATAATTTTGAAAATTCTTTTATTATATTTCGTAGCCCAAAACCTTTCTCTAATCGACCCGTTTATCAAGACCAATCCTCTTATTCATATCTTAACAAATACTATAGCATTTTGAAAATGCCTCCACCCCCCTCCCAATCGATTTCTTGATTCTACAACGATTCTAAAAAAAAAAAAGCAACATTGTGACTTGCTTCCGGCAAATCTGATATAGCGGTGGCTTGTTAGTAACGAGCGATGGTGGCTTTCTTCCAGCAAATCGGAGACAGTGGCTCTTATTGTTTGTGGTGGTGGTGGTGGTGGGAGGAGGGTGTAGAGGGGTTGTAATGAGACGGCAGCAGTGGACCGATGGACAAATAAATTCACACGATTTCAATTTCAATTTTGATTTCAAATAAATTCACAAAATTCTTTGATTTCGTTATGTGATTTGTTCTATTTGCAAAAAATTAATATTATCAATTGTCATTGATGACTTGGTAAAAAGCAGCACAATTAAGTACTTTCTCCTTCGTTTGAGGGACGGCGGCGGCAACAAATGTGAGGAGAGGTGGTGGAGGTAACGGTGGCGGAGGTGAGAAAAAGAGGTGGAGACTGGTGGGGGCATACTATATACGCAATTGTGTGTGTATATATATATATATATTCAAATTATTAGTATGAGTAATCTTGTGTACCAAACAAAGTTCTAAATATTATCTATGTATTTCATGTCCTATCAAGCAAAAGTAAAATTTTATTTAACACTCTACCAAACACCCTACCAGATGGAGCATAATTTAATATGTAATAAGAAATAATCAATTGAAAAGGAAATACAGTGCAACTTATGCACATATATGTACAAAAATTAGCTTTCGTTTGACTCATTTATCACCAAATGTAAAATCGACAAAATCATTGATTGAGATATGATAATGTAATTATTTTTCATTATTTTTTATTAAAATATGATAATGTAATTATTTTTCATTATCATGAACTTCTCTTAAAATAAAATTTGATTACACGAGATTGATTATTTTTTAAACGATTAAATTAGGTCGAAGCATTTCACTTTACACACTCAAATTTGCTCATTATTCACAAAAGCAGAGAGAAAAATCAATTATAAAATTTCTGCAGAACACCCCCCACCCCATGCATGATTGTATCCACAAAATATCTATTAAGCTCTAAACAGTAAAAAGGACGTAAAACCTCAGACTTGAATTAAGATAACAAGTGGTATACACAATTCATGTAAATTGCTCAAACTTTATATTGGGGGCTCACTTACCGTTAGAGTGGCCATGCTTGTGAAATGGCCAGAGGTTAACGAGGCGTTCTAAAACTGATGCACTTTTGGAGAAGTAGCCGGAGAAGCCTTGAGGAATTGAGGGTGGAGGGAAATCTTCAGCTGGCATCGCGAATGGACGAAACATCATCTCCATCATTTCTAATGTCAAATATGATCCCACTTCCTGCAGCCTCTCTGGTCCCATTATTGGCAATGTGTGCTCCTGATGCAACGACTCTGCCTCACTGTCATTTCCCTGTTAAAGAAAGAAATGAAATTTAGATCACCAATAAACTCATAATTAAGAAATGAAATTTTGCTCACCAATAAACTCATAACTAAGAAATGTTTCCCTGATACGACAACACACCCACTACTTTTTCTATTTCCATTGCCAATTGAATTTACCAACTGGGGGAGGGGGTGTTTGGAGTGAAACGCAGTGTAATAAGGATGCTTAAAATAAATGGTTATGGGTTAGGTCAGTTGGGCGTGTACTCAACCTTAATACTATATCAACAGAAACATATCAATATTACAGCATCATTCCATACTCAAGAGAGAGAGAGAGGGGATTTATATGTCTTATCTGAAATTACCTCCAAAGGGGACAAATCTGCACCTCGGCTAAATGTCATCTCCATGCGAAATCTCTTTGGATCTTCCAAAGCCACCTGCATTGAATTTGTACAGTAAATATGGGATGGCCAACAATTATAGATGTCTTAGGACTTCGGGAACCAGAAAGGAACCATGCAGGTATGTAGAAACCAGCAAGGAACCATGCATAGATATGTTGCACTTTGACTCTAAAGTGGCGAAAGATCAGAAGAATATGTCGATCCCTGTTTTTAGGTTGGACATATGTCTGTAATTTTTCATATATTCCAGAATACAGAAAAAACACTTCATTTTCCAAAAATATAACTTCCAATTGGACCTAAAATCATATTCTAACACCTTGCCTCTAACCCATGCAAATTCCTCAAATTAGTTTTGATCTCTTAAACCAATTCAACTTCAGGTACAATAATGAAACTAAATTGCATACAGTCTTGGGTAGAGAACAACTTTGATTTTTCAAGAACTGTTCCATGAAAGAATATAATGAAACGCAAGCAAAAGCTGTTGAAAAGTATGATATCCCATAGGAGCACAGCAAAGATGGTGAGGCCTCATGCAGTAGAATAGATTAACTATATTGAATCAAGTTTGTTGAGTTGTGCATTTGTCTTCTGGTGATAACCAAGAGACTGTTGACACATGGATGTATCTAGATTATGTGATGGCCGCATCATTCCTCAGTCAATGGAATCACTAGATCTGCAGATGAATTTTTCTTTTTCTTAACCGTTTTATTAGCTTTTACTGCTTCTTTTTCATGTTTCTCTCAGTTATACTAGCTAAGAATGTACAAGAAAAATGGGAACATAAGATTCAGAGTACCAACCTCTGTGTTTTCAAACAACCTCAATACAATGTAACTCATGTAGTCAAGCTCCTTCGTCTTATACAAGCGCTCCAAGGCATTATCACAAACAAGGCTAGGTTCTCCTTGAAGAGATTCATCCAGATTGCAATAACGGAGAACATTCATCAATGAATGTATATGGGATTCCTGTCGTTCCATAGTCACAGGAGAGCTTAATTGGGTGGCAAGACTTGTAAATAGAATAGATTTCAAACTTCAGTGCTTAAAATAATTGAAGGGCAGAAATGTCATGCCCCAACACAAGAGAGACGCAGGTTGCAGAACAAATGAATAATGACACAATCGAACAAACTTCAAAACTGATACAGTTGAAACTAATGAAGCCTAACATGTGTCTTCATGGCGTCTCAATCCTATGTATCTTATGCCAGCACAGGGTGGGTATTCTACGCAAATTGTAGTCCTTTAAGTCTCAGAGCTATTAGCACATATTGGATACAGATAAATGTTTTTTACATAAAAAATATTCCAGTTTAGAGTAAATCCTACTTTATAGAAAAAATATTAACAGTAAATGGTACTCCTTCGGTCCCTAGATTCATGTAACATTATCCTATTTCCACAAGTGTTAGTGTACGAGTTGCTTAATTAGTATTAAAGTAGATAAATTGGTTTTTGTTGAGGGTGGTTTTGTCATTTCAAAGCACATAAAGTAGATTAGTGTATGAAAAGTAATGGCATATATTGTAATATTGAGATGTTTGAGGAATAAAGTTAACGATGATAAAGTGGTTTTATTTCCTTTTTAGGAAATGTTTACATGAGTTTAGGGAAGGAGGAGGGAGAATGATTTTTAAATTAGCTCAGTAACCTTTATGATTGCCCAACCATAGGAATCATGGCTCCTTTCAATCAAACCTACTCATAAAGGATTTTTTTTAGCACTAGAATAGATAAATGACCCATATTTTGAAGGGGCAGCTACAAAGAGGGGCATTTTTTTAGGTTTATTACAAAGAGGGGCAAGTGTGCAAGGTGTGCAATTTTTATAATTTTTGCACACTTGCCCCTCTTTGCAATTTAAAGGGAAAGTGTGCCCCTCTTTGTTTTCTTCTCTATTTTGAAAACAAATGTAGGAAATAGTTACTCACCGATGTAAAGTATAACCGTGTGCGCACATGACGCTCTGGTGTTTTCACGTTTGCATATCTGGTGGAAGTAAGAACATGAATAATTTAGAAAACGTTCTGCCTGGGGATTGAAATTTTTAAAATCATCTTCTTGGCTAGATAAAATTGTTAAGATTAATCAGTAAACATGAGGAATGTGCATCGTAGAAAATAAAATATAGGGAAAATTACTTTGGGTCCAAACGATACTTAATTTCTTTGTCATCATCTTCATCTTGATCCATTGACATGTCACTGGTAAAACTAGCTCTTCTTAAACCTTCAGTTTTACTGTGAGACTTTGAATGGTAATCTGTATCTTCCTTTCCAGTGCTAGGGACTGCTGGATTATTGTCTTGGTTACTCTTTAATTCTGCAACGCTGAGTGCCTCTTCACGTGTATTTCTCAGATCAATCAAGATTTTTCCCAACAGGCGGCGGGCAATCTGAGATCTCACAAACAAGTTTTTGTATGAACTTTATGAAACTTGATGCTGAAGATAACAGAATACATGATAAAAACACCACCTTCAGGTCAATAGAGAATTCTATTTATTTAACTTTTGCACCATACAAGTAACTACTCTACCAGAATTTTGTCAATTTGATAGTGTATAAATTCAAATACATGCTAAGCCTCCGCAGCAGCATTTAATTAATGCATAAATGGATCACATAACAAGGCATTCTCACATTTAACTGCATCATTATAAATATTGATTTTATAAATGGTCATCTTATATCCTGAAATCAGTCTTTCTACCTATACTAAGATTATTTGTCGAACTAGTTCACATCTAGATTAAATACAATTTGGGGAAACTCAGTAGATTTTACAAAAATCTGGCTCAACTAAAATGAAGAGCATATTGCAGTAACTGCTTTTACCTTTGATCCAATTTTTAGTTTTTGCTTCGGATTGATCCCGTACTCATTTGGAATAACACCATCTGCAAGTAACTGATATAAAAAAGAAGCATGAGTAACCACACAAATACAAATGTTTTTGTCCTTGCATTGACATGAAAGAAGGGCTAAAAGGAAGAGATTTGATTTTTTTAAGGTGAGAAAATGTAAGATTCCTCTCACTTCTTTTTTTCTTTGGGAGTGGAATTAAACCCTGAAAAGAACAGGCACATAAAAAAAGTTGGCTTTCGTACCTGAGCAACTTTAAAGAGTTCATCTAAGCCTTCTAGATTCAGATGTGCATTGTGCAAGAGATCATACCTGTAGAAGTGTAAGGTAGAATTAGTAGCAATCAGAACCAGAAGAAGGGTGTGATATTAGTCTTATCTCTAGCTATACATTCACAGGTCAAACATCATGTAATATGCAAGCTCCCTCACATACGTGGTTTATTTAATGCACAAAATGAAAGGCCAAGTGTATTTACATAATCAATATAGTATCCCCTCTACCCCACCTTCAAGGTGCTCTCTTATCACTAAAGCCTAGCAAAGCAAAAGGAATGTATACAAGAGAAAGAGAGTGATTGATAAAAAAATAGAAACTGAATGGAATTTCAGCACACATCACAAGCACAATACTTCATTTTTCAATGTCAATGTAAAGTGGGATGAAGAAAAATGAACATTATGTCCCTACTTGCAAGAGTCATAAACATCAGGAATTTGTGTAATGTCAAACCGCCTGCAATTGTATTGAAATTAAGTTAGTCAAAATTCCTGAAGACGGAGTCTGTTCTGAGATGATAATTGAATTATTGCAGTTTTGTTTATTGTGGCAAAGTAAATCAAGAAAATGGACAGAGATAACTTACAATTTACGTTCATTATACAAATCCCGCTCAAGTTTTCTCCATCGAGCAAACATGAGAAGAAATCCCTCACTACCACAAGGTAAACCAGCAGCAATCCGGTCAACGTCTATATTAGTCTTACCAAGAGCCCTAGCTTGATCATATGGAGGAATTATATCATATGAACCTGTCTCTGCAAGCTCCTCATCTTCGTCTATGGCTAAAAGTCTTACTTGTTCAGTGACTTTTTTTGTTAATTTGACCTGGCAGTGGTCATGATACACAAGTTAAAAACCATAGATGATTTAAGAAGCACTCCTACTATCAAGGAGTACATGTTCATCAGCATAATTGGAAGAACATACTTGACAGAGGAAGACATGTGTAGTATTAGCACATGTCATAAATCATTAATCCAGGAAATTTGCCGGATATTTACCAGTTTGGGTAAAAGTTCAGAGGCATTTGGAGGAAGCCCAGCTCCATCAACCATCCATGGTTCCTCTGCCAAGTTACTGCTACGAACAGCCTTTGTGCCAGAGGTTATAATCTCATTTAACCTGGCCTGGGGAAAAGAATAATACACAAAAAATAGCATAAACATTTTAAGACAAGATCATTTTTGACAATTTGATTATCTAACACTAATATTCTCAGAAATGTTGATAAGCTTCATAATTTCCGCATGCACCAAACAGATATGCCATGGAAGAGAAAAAAAAAAAGCTTTTTTTAACATTTTTTAACAGAGTGCCTTCAAGATTTGACAATTAAAATATTAACGGATATAAAGTAGGTTAAATATAACACCAGGAAGGTTATCTTTCTTGGGCTGGGTAACTAGCATCAGGATATGTAACAACACAAGACTCTTGAAGTCCCTCCAGTAAGCTCAAACTGAGATTATCATAGTAAATTAAACTGAAGTTTCTTCTCTTCTTTTAAATGATCAAAACAAGATATTAATAAGTGTGAAATAAGAGAATTAAAATACTTAAAATTAGACCAAATTAAAAAATGCATACTACCTCCATCCTGAAAAGTTTGTTTACTTTCCATTTTAGTTCGTCCCACAAAAGTTTGCATACCCCAAAATAGAAATATTCCTTAAAATCTTCACCCTCAAACTCTTCATCTCACAATCTCCACCGTACACGTTCTACTCATTACATTTTTTTCTTAATTTTTGTGCCCAAAAAGCACCGCAAGCTTTTGAGGAACGGAAGTAGTATTGAATATGATATGATTTCAATAGGATGACTTGTGCCACATTTTTTTCGATCGGTAAATGTTAGTTACTTGTGCCACATTTTTAAATATAATTATAAGGTAGTAGTACTCATTTTCATTAAGTATATATATTTGTACTCATTAATTAAATTATATACTGGTAGGTCCATTCCAACCCCCTCGTCTAGGCACAAGGAAATTGAATTCGACAATATAAATCAAATGTAATAATTCAACTGCAATTCAGCTTATTTTGAGAATCTGTGATGCCCGTGGCTGCATCTAAATAGCTAAATGAATATGCAACCCATCTGTTGCTTCAACCATGTTTCCAGACTTCTTATAGCATGGCATAAATAGTCAAATGTAGTTCATGAGACAAACCTTAGCTTCTTTGATCTCAATACTGGCATTATCAAGCCCATCCAACATTGAGGAGTCCTTGCTGACAAGTGAAACCTTTAAAAGATGAAAGAAAATATGAGACTGGAGATCACCTTAAAAAGCAAGTGCATAACAAGGGATTTAATGGTTACCAACCAAAATGGGGGTCAATTGTCCTTCCAAGTCAAGAAGACCTTTAGCAAAAGCAGCTGCTGACATCTGCCAGTAGCAAGCAAATAACTGAAGTCAAGTATGTTATAACTGGATGACACATCATACAGCCAAAATGGAATTTACAACACCCATGAAACTATCACCTATACATCTACTGATAAGATACCATTCAAAGACAGAGCTTGGGGATTCATTAAATACACTAACTATATTTGGAAGCATAACCTGAACACGGCCTTCATCTGAACTGTATATTTTTAGGTCATGACGATATGTACTGTGGAGCCGAAGCAAGCCAGTACCTTCACCTGGGATGGAAGCATAAATAACTTAATCTAAATTAATATAATAAAAGAAATGGCATACACAGAAAAACAGATACAAGTTCAAGAAAGAGAAAAACCATGCAACCACGTTTCAAGGGCAAAAGGACATGATGTGTAAAAAAACATAAAAAGTTCAACAGAAAAATGATATATGAAGAAGAAATCTTGACTGCACATACTTCAATGCAATATGAGAAGAAAAAGATTGAGAGATAACAAGTTACATAGAGTAGGCATCTTGGATTCACTATGTGTCTCCAGACATTCAAAATAAAAGGAACACTGATGCATAAATATAACCCCAAAGTGATATGCATGAGGTTTTTGCAAACCAAGTTTTAAATCAAAGACCAGAGCCACACAGCACAGTATTAGAACTTGACAGCCAACTGCTAACCTGGATACATATTATTCCGGAAGTACCTGCCTAATTCTTCAGCCTGCCAAAGAATGATAGTCATTGCAGAGAAGGGCACATGATATTGTGATAAAATAAGCTAATCAGAAAGTGTTGTACTGTTGCATAACTATGAAAAACCTAGAATTGTTCAACAGACCAAAGAATATGGAGATCAATATGCAAGATATGAAGAATTATGACCTGCTTTCTCCCAGCATGAGTAAGAACACCTCCGTATTTAAGAACCATCAGGGCCTCAGTGGGTCGTTCTTCTTCTCCTTCACCATTAGCTTTTGGAACCTTGACCCATTTTGATGGCTTAAGTTGGACCTTCCTGTATATGCCAGAAAAATGCCCCCCCTGGACACCAAAACATAAAAAATATTAACCAGACTAATCAATTCAGAAATCCCTGGAAAAACATATGTATAGTCTGGCATGAGATAATGATTTCATATTAGATGAAGGAAACAAAAGTCCAACACCAGAAATTTTAAGTTTTTGAATATAGTACTATTGATTTACTTGAGCAACAACAAACCAAAACATAAACACATGCAGGGCCTCACTTTTAAGGATTAAATTCTCAACAACAACAATAGGTCATCCAGATAGCTATTATTTGCTGATTGGTCTTTGGGGCAGGGACTACTTGGTTGGAGATCTCCCAAATCTCACGGACCCCAATCTTCTATTCTGAGGAAGTGACAAGACCAGTGACTACCTAATTTGTGCCTAAAAGTTCAAATATAATTTAGTAGTTTCTGACAGTCTAGTACTGCAAGACAGAGACATTGAGAGAGAGAACAAAAGAGATTCTGGCTTTAGCTCTCAAAGGCAGATGAGAATCTAACTCTCACCTTGTTTCAGCATATTGAATATCTTAGAATAATGCATTCATAAATATCTTACTTGAAACAAAACTTTTTGCATTGGATTGAATGAAACAGAAGCATTCACATCAAACTGATTAACAAAGTCAAATTTTTGTAATTGGTAGATCTACCGATTTTTTTTCCTTTTTTGATAACTATGTATGATTAAAACGCACAGGACCGTAGGGATTAAAAGTAGAACCAACTTATCAACCAAAATAGCAGACAAGGAGAACACCAATGTTCAAAAGGTAGAAACATTATTTAATTGACCTCCTCAAGCACCGCTTTCACTTGGCGAAGTTTTTCAGCATGTTCAATATCTTCAGCTTCACTATCACTTTCTCGGCCAGGTCTGAATGACAATTTAATCATCAGCACGGAGTGATCGTACAAAAATTTAACATGCAGATAAACCGCACAATTTTTTTTTTCCATAAAACCTAATAAAAATCATGCCAAAAGTACTATTCCCTATAAGAAAATAGAGGCAAGTCAATACTGGTGAGAAGGAAAATCATATTCACAAATATATTAGTTTAAAGGAATTTAACTGAAAAACATCCCACACCTAATACGAGGTACTAAAATTCTTGTAGCATCCAAAAGATCTTGCAACTGAACTGCGCTCTTCAGCTTTGTCTGCAGAAGTGATAAAGAGAAGTTAAGAAGTTAAAACACATTAATTGTACATAATGCTGACTACAGCGAAGCAAGGAGAAAATTGAAGAATTAAAATTACCTCTGCTCTAGGTCTTCCCCCATTATATTTTAACATCAAATTTAAAAGCTTTTCCTCAGTAACTTTCAATTTCACTTTCTGCTTTGGAGTTCTATCACCACTGCAAGAACAAAATGATATCTCAAGAGACAACTAAACCATTGAAAGAAGAATAGATAAAGTACAAGTCGTGATATATCTTACTGACGAATAATAGCAATCACACAACGTAGCTCTTCAGATTGCCCAAACGTCCCGATTATCCCACTTCCTTGCCGTGTTAGTCCTTCGGACTGCTGAACTGGCTCATTGACTTTCCACGGCAGAATTGGAGGAATTGTTGAAGAAAGATGTGGAGCTTTTGCATCGAGAAACATCTTCCTCATCACACAAGCAGCATCATCATAATACCTGAGATTATAAAAAAAAAAAGACGACTAAGCACACAAAGAAAAATGAATGGTGAATTTGAAAGGAATAAAAGAGAAGACTTGAAGAACACATCAGGTATAAGGGTAACAAGAGTGAAATTATTTGATTTACTGATGCAAAATAAATCTCAGTCCATAAGCAAATGAAACTATAGCATATAAACATATCCTCAAAAGAGACAAACACAAGTATTACTAGACCAGAGGAATATGTTTAATCACAGAAGAAAAAGTCAGTAACAGAAAATATTACTTGTAAGAGTTCTTAACAAAGCTCCATCCATTGACATCACAAACATACGATCGTCCTTCACAACGCAGAAGATCAAACCCACAAACCTGTACAACACAGATGTAAATAATTCATTCCAAATTAGATAGCCATAGTGGCTCTCTATTGAAAATGGCCTTGTGGTATAACATGCATAAATCCTACATGCAAATGAATTGTCTTAATCAGTAATTTATATGCAATGAGATCAATTGCCACTCCATAAGATCCAAACCCTAACATCGATCCAAAATTGGTTCAAAGGAAGCATAAAACATTTCAATAAGTTCAGTAAGAGCAATCAAAATAGAAGATTTTAGTAAAAATCTCTGTGAATAAGGATGCAAATAGTTGTGCAACAGCATCGATGAAAATATAAGCTGTGACTAGTACCCAAGAAAAAATATATGCAATGTCTGAATTACTTGATGCAGATTACAGAGGCATACTGCCACATCTTCATTTATAGCCTGTCCAAAAAGTTCAAATGTTTCTAAAAGCGAGGGAGGAGGGGAGGCCTCAAAAGTGACTTCAGCTAATATAATTGTTTTCTGTCGATTCACATAATAAAAATATCCAAAACGGAACAAAAATAAATGGCATTTCAAAGTGAAAGGCATATTTGAAGTTTCATTTGACTTACAGCTTGCCTAAATGCAACGCACACCTCTCTTGCCATTTGCTTCTCAGTCGGAGTAAGTAGGACAGGATATCTGACCTGGAGAAAAAGTAAATTGTAACCAAATAAAGGCAATTCAATTTCTCTTTCTAACCACCTTCTTCCAAATATTCAAAAATCCTAACCCTCCTTCACCTTCCACATTCCTGCTAAACTAATATTTGTCGATTTTGAGCCATGTCAGACAAGTTAGACATCTCTCTAATCTTGATTATGGGTATAAGCTGAAATAGCTCCCAACTCTTTCTTTCCTAATTATATACACAATTGGTTTTCTGCACATCTATTTTAACATCCACATCGATCTAATGCCATTTTATGCATATGTGGTCCTGAAGTGGTCCAAACTCCAACTCAGAAAGCATTGCTGGTGGAATGACAGTCTTAGTGGTTATATTTCGACACTCCTGTGTCATCACTCATCCAACTATACATATGTAAGTAGAGAAGAATAAAACAAAAATGCAGGAACACTAGCAGGACCCTAATAGTTCCACAGATATGAGAGCATAGCGGAAAACCATGAGCAGAAGGCATGCCCAGTGTGCTATTTGGAGGCCTGAAAGAAACAAACTAGATAAGAAATGAACATTAATCTTAGTTTTTTCTTCTGCTTTTAGCTTATAGAAATGTAGGGATTCTAGGGAAAATCAAAGAGAGAGCAGATGTAAGAATGCTTATTGGAGCTATACATACTTATACCCACAGCTAGAGTCTATAATGCACTCTTTATATTTCCTAATGTTAAGATCTTTACACAAAAGTATATAACGGCAAGCTTCACTTCAATTTTTCAATAACCTAGAAGGCAGGAGTCCTCAAATACATGGAGTCATTATCAATGACTCTAGCTGCATACATATATGAATAACTTACTTCTTTACCGTCAGGATTTCTCATTACAACGCCATCAACTACGGGAGATTTCCTTGCCTCTGCATGAGCATATTCAGGGCCCACCGTGTACACCTACGTTGCAATAAGAAATCAAAATTGTCTTTCCATCAAATAAGATGTTAATTCTCTGCAGAATTCCAAACGTCATCAACAAAACAATATCTAATGTACAAGCATAAAAAGTCAAACACAAGTTTCTCTTGCCCTTTTTCCTTGTTTCCCTTTTTTTTTTTCCACTCAATATTTATCTATTAAGTAGAAGAAGAATGGGAACCACTCATGCTTGTGGAAGGCGAATGACAAGATAAAGTTCACAAAGCATCAGAAGTCCAATTAAAAAAACTTCCATTTCTTTGGACATATCTCAAATACTTACTGAAAGACATAAGTTCCACAAAAGTTAATTCACTGAACATCACAAAGCACATCAAACAACCTTCACATCTGTTCCCCCAGTGGGCATGAATTCCTCATATATGTAAGACCCTTCACGCCTCACCCTTCTGACCTCAGGATGAAATTCACTCGAGCGGTTACCAATCTGAGAGAAAGACAAAAGGCAATAACAAGAACAAATTTTCTTATCAAAAATAAAAATATATGAGAGCAAAGTCAAACAGATATATTGTAACCAAAATTGACAAAATCAAGGATATGTAGTACTCATCAACATACACAGATTCCAAATCAGGGGTACATTCCAATAATTAGTCATGGTTTGTTTTGCAAAGTCCATTAGACTATATAAGTTACAATTTATCCAATACGACCATATATTTTTTTATATTACAGGTTTAAGACAAAGCATTATAGTACATAAAGTGAATGATTGTATATAACATTTGCTAGAATAAGTATTAAGAAATGGATTTAACAGGCCATATAGCACTGAAGACGGTTATTTCAGAAATAATTGTGTCAACTACACAAATGGAAGAAACCCAAGAGGTTGTCATTACCATCAACTCTGCTGCTCGAAATGACAGAAACTATTTAACCATACTTGAAACAATGAACTATGAAGTGCAGCCAAGCTCAGCAGCCGACAAGACTAGAAACCTTTTATGCCAACTCAATCAAAGGTTGTTTCCATAATGACAAGGATGTACTGAGAAACTAATCAATTCACGCAGTAGGAGACCAGCAGTCAGTCTCGTAAGGTGGCCATTATCAAAACAGCAATTCATAGTTAACATCAGAATGTCACAGGTGAAATCAAAACACTGTTGAAGAAATTCACACATGCATAAACACTTTCTAGTAGCAAATGCCTTCTTGTTTCACCATCCTTCACAAAACATTTGTAAATTAAACTGCCCTAAAGTGTTAAGAGAGACATATTTGGCAATTGAAAAACACTCTAATAGCCGTAATAATCTTGAAACTAGTGAAATTACAGAACTCTAATAGCCGTAATAATCTCGAAACTAGTGAAATTACAGATCCGTTGAATCTCTCACCTTTCGGAACAACTCCTTCATCCCCCCACCTGCTGAACTAGGGTAGTATATCATTATACTGTGATTGTCACCTTCAAAAAACAGAACATGAAAATCAACATCCATTTCTAGAATAAATTGTAAGAAGAGAAACTCATTCTCATTTAGCTGACAACTTCAGATTCAAATAAATTCAGGAAGGCAAAGGAACAAAATAAAGAGAAACAAGATTTAAATAAATAATAAAAGGAAAAAACAGATTCAAATGTTCATGATTTTTTTCAAAGTGCAGTTCAAGCACCATGTCTAATTAGCATTAATCATGGCTACAACCGTACAACTATTAAATGTAGATACACTAGGTCCAATTATTAAGAGATTTGACCAAAACTCCTCCATGAAACAATGTACAGTAAAATTAGTTCAAATGTTCTTATGCAGTGCAAAATTTTTGGAATAGTATACACAAAAAGAATAAAAAAAACCTGTCCTAAATCAGAAATAATACAGCAACTTCATAGATTTCTTAAGATGCAAAAAGTAAATTATGAGTAACTCCTCTCATTTCCTAGTGTTCCTGAACCTCAATTTTGTAGCCGCATGCAATTTCTAGGACACATCTGGAATCTTCCACCTTAATATTTCACCATGTATAAACAGTGAATGGCATAATGTGTTCTCATTGTTAAAAAATTTGATACATGATGATAGCAGAACATAAATCTAACAATTTTAAGTTACCAGCATCATATCTCCTATTTCTAGTCTCCATTTCATGTTTTATACTACCTCCGTCCACGAAATTTATGCTCACATTTTTGCACATGGTTTAATGCAATATGTCGGAGGGTATTACGGGATATTGTGAGGTCCGTTTTGAATAAAGAGAATATTTATGAAAAGTATATCATATGTACTTTCCATAAATACTTTCTTTACTCAAAACGGACCTCACAATATCTCATAATACCTTCCGACATATTGCATTAAACCACGTGCAAAAATGTGAGCATAAATTTCGTGGACGGAGGGAGTATAAATTATCCAGCATCCTTTGCAGTATTTAAGCAATTGTCCACCATATTGAACATCTCTGAACAGTTTAAATGTCACGCCATACATATCAAAACATGCTATCAGCCCATCAACATGCCATGAAAGTAAGAAAACTTATTTTTGCATTATAGGAACTGAAAATTGACAACTTTTGCACAAGATTTGATAAAAATCGTGAATTCTTCTATGGTGTGGCCTGAAAGATATAGCAGCACGAAAAGGCTGCTTCAACCTCAGAAGTCAGACCTCACTCTTATCGGTACATAATCATTCCTTTAAAGGCCAACAGGTGCAAGTTTAGGCTAAATTACAGCATCTTGAAACGATATGGTTTCTGGAGAGAATTTCAAATTTAGATTTTCCAAGTCATAGTGACAGATTGGAGTGCACTTTTCAAGTGAAATTTACAAATTTATAAAGTCGTATGTCAAAAATGACATCCCAGGTTATCAAGCATATCTAGGCCAAACCATTACAATCAAGATGTTTCAAGACATACAACCAACATATAACATATATAATCAATAGATAGTTTACCATCAACAGGCTTTTCGACAAATGGCTTCCAGAATCGGTTCCCATGGACCTCGACAAAATCTTCCTCCTCAATAAAATAATCTAGGTCTTGATTTGGATAATCCCGATTAACTAAAGCATATCTCGGAACAGGAATTCCATACATTTCGAGCCGCTAGAATGACATCAGATAAATCACCAAAACTAACAACAGAACCCACACAACAGAAGGACATTGAATAATAAAAATAAAAATTCAATACATAATGACATTATAAATGCAATTGTCTCAACATGATAGCTGCAAAGTCAAATGCCAGAAGAAGGGATATGATATAAAAAAAATTCCAAATAAATAATGAACTCAAAGGAATATTTCATTTCAACAGATACATATATAATTGTTCAGTGCATAAAATAACAATAAAACTATACTTCAGTGGGTAACTGAGAATCAAATCTAAGACCAAAAAATTAAAAAAAAAAAAAAATTGATAGGAAGATGAGATAGGAGAAATCTTTAATTCGTCAGAGGCAGTTTGAAATAATTTTAGTACAGCAAATGTAAGTTCCATTTACACAAATAGTAGTGTGGTTACTATAGCATAAAGTAAGGTAAGGTAGATTAACAACGAAGCTCCTCCAATGCTCCAACCATAAGTTCTGTTCAACACTAAGTCTCTCGAACTATATGTATTGGCATATACTGGGAATTCAAAGGAATGAAAAGAAACAGGTGGTAAACAATATGGTGTGTGCATGTTATATTTCTTTAGACGACTTAAAGATGCAAACCTCATACACTTTCCTTCGATCGTGAAGAAGTCGTTGTTGTTCCAATTCATTTACAAGGAAAGGCCTGGCAAATAAAGTCATAAAGCAGCATCATAGATGGTTTACAATGAGAAGAGAAAAGACAAGACCAAGTGTTCTAAAAGTTACACCAAAGAAACTAGAACAGCTAAGAATATCTGAAAAAGAAAGATTCCAGAAAAGGTAACATGATTCATTTTTCTCTGGGAGAAATGATCTCACTTGTGAAGCTGCAAAATATATACCCACATTTAAACAGCCAAGCAGCTGCCAAATATTTTCTAAATAACTGGAGATGAAACAACCATTTTCTGAATATACATCAATACACACTACACACAGTTGAAGATTATTAAAATTCTACTCCCACAAGCCACACTTAACTGCTGTCAGTCTCCTTCCATGGTTCCCCCTCGCACTAACATATTCCTCCACTGTTTACAAACATGTCTTCTCAACCACACTCTCTCCCACAAATTCTCGTTCTCTGTTTTTAAAAATGTTTTAGTCAAAGAATAATTGAAGAAGCCCTTGAAGTGGAAACTGTTTATCCCTGTATCCCAGTAGTTAGATAAACACATCGCATCCCCATCCCCCTCTTTCTCTCTCTCTCCAGTTTTTCCAAAATTTGTAGACAAAATGAAATATAATGATGTGTATAGATTCTAGTTCCAAAAGGCTACATCAAAATTTCGAGATAAAATGATGCTTTTGAGATCATGGGGTTGATCACATACTGACAATGTGCTTTTGGATTGCCAGATGTGTGATTAAAATATAATTGCGGATGCAATTGAAAAGGAAAAAAAGACGTAATCTTACTTTCTTAGTGCAGCATATGCTTCAGCTCTCTGCAGAGGATAGCCACTGGAATGGAAAGCAATGAGGCATTCACATATAGGCCAGCTGCAATTTAAGATTAACATATTAACAGTTATTGAAAAAGGTATCAGTTTACAGTTAGGAAACTCAAGAATCACATATAGAAAAAATACAAAAAACTAGCACAACCATAACTGTCCTAATCAGTTAACTACATCAATTCAAAGTATGTAACAACAAAAGAAAATTCACCTCTCAATAGGCTCTTCAAGGATTACTTTATCCCCGAAATACACTATCTGCACCACTCAATCAAGTAATATTCCCAAAAACAAAAGTGATGTAAAACTCACAACAGACATCAAACTGCTGATTACACGCTAATCTCTAATGAAATTATTAAATTGGTTGTATTGACCAAAAATTGCCCACAAATTACCTCAAATTCTCCAAAAGCCTCTAGTCTCTCCAAAATTTGCAACATCGGCCCCGAGACGGCCTGAACAAGTCAAACAGTCACAAAGGAAAAAAGAAGAATAAAAAACTGGAGGAAACCAAAATAAACGAAAATCAAAACTCGTCGATAGTAACACGACCAATAGTGCATGGTTGAGTGAAGTGAAAACGGAACAAAAGGAACAGAACCTCGGAGCCGCATTTCACCTTCTTTTCCATTACACATACTCCTACAGTTATCTTCCTACTCAAACATTCCACCTCCCCCTCCATTTCCAACTTCAAACTCAGAAAATCTGATAAATTACGTCTTTCTCTTCCTTCCTGCACAAAACTCAACTAGAAGAAAACACAGAGCACCGGCATTCGTTAATTTACATCCACAACAATCAAAAACAAAAACCAAATGAGCGATAAATTAGCACGTAAGTTGTTACCAGCGAACCGAGCTCCGTGCTAGGATTGACGAACTCCGTTGCTTACCAAGCAGTCAACAATCACGAGAAAACGCAAAGAAAAGCCAATAAAAGGGCGCAAACTTTTCAACAACCAAAAACGAGAAGAGAGAGAAAATGGGGATAGAGAGGAGAGGATTCTGGGATATACAAAAAGGGATTGGGGAGCGTTTGGGGGCATGGAAAAGGACGGATTTGCTGGATTGTTATGTTGCGTGCATGTGTCACTGTCCATCGTAGTTGAGCTCTACTGTCTTTTCCTTTTGTTTGTTTTTTTTTCTTTTTTGAGTTTTTCACCAAATACATTAAAATTTATCACTAGATGATGTCAAAAAGAAAAATTTAACACTGAATATGGGGTGTTCTTATCTTCTTCTTTTTCTTGTGATGGAAGGAATTAGGTTTTGGATATTTTATTTTTTATTATTAAAAATTTACACAAAGATATATCCGTTGCATCAAAGATGTTTTTTGGTTGAGAACTTTTATAACTATGTAATGGTAATTAAAGTCATAGTGTGTGTTTGAAATGATTCTATTATGACTTTGATTCCCAAAAACTAAGGAATTAACTATAGTTTAGCCATACGAGAACTATAACTTTCATTTCATACAATTTTCATTCTTATACTTTTTCATTCCTTACAGTTATATCAAACGCTTACTTAAATTTTTTCTCTAGAAAAATTCAATTGAAAAAAATGTTTTTCTTTTTTATAAAAACAACTGCATAAAAACAAATATTATTAAAAATATATATATAAAATTACACAGTACACCATATTCACAAGAAATCTATCATTTATTATTGTATGCATATCTAATGTGTTGATATTCTTAATACTCACTCCATACCACCAAGCTTTCCAAGTATAATTTTGTATAGTTTAAGGAATATTAATATATTAAGTATTAGAGTATTAGAGTATATAAGAGGTTGTTTGACTTAAATTTATAAACTTTAAAGTAATTTACAATTTATTTAAAATTTTATAATTTACTTTTATCACTTCCACCCCAATCCCGACATCCCTCCTCTCACACCCCTACCTACCTCACATAAAAAATAAAACATATCAATTTTATATTAAAATTAACTTTTTTTAAAAAATTATACTAAATTTCCAATTGACTTACAAGTTGTATAATCATACACTTTAATAACTTATTAACTACTTTAAAATAATATTTTATAAACTTTTAAAATAACTCATTCGCTCTATTCTATAAGAATTTACAGATTTGTATTTTCAGGAAGTCTCGCAATAACTTGCTATGTATCATCCAGGAAGTATCTTTACAAAAAAAAAAACTAGAGCAAATAACCGTAATTTTACTTTTTGGGCTCACATTACATTCAATTCAATCAATTTTTTATTTTATTCATAAAATTTAATCAAATTATCCTTCAAAATACTAAGGGACTGTTTGGTTGGAGATTTTTGTAGGTGAATAATGGTAATCAAAGTTATAGTGTGCGTTTGGAATGACTATATTATTACTTTGATTTCAAAAAACTAAGGAATCAATCATAGTTCAGCTATATGAGAATGAGAACTATGACTTTCATTTTATAGTCTATACTATTTCAATTCCTTACAATTATACCAAACGACCCCTTAATTTTTTATTTTATTTCATTTTTTACACGTGTGTCCCTTTCCCTTATGAGTTCTTGTAAGGAGAATAGAATAAGACTTAAGAATTTATAAGATATTTAAAATAAATTTAACTAAAGATCAAATGAAAAATAAAAATAACAACAATTTATTTAAATAAAACTATGTTTGATGAGGTAGGGAAATTTATTTTTTATATAGGAAATGAGTAATTTTTGTGAGACGTTGAAAATGAACAAATTGGGTGGAGGGGAATTGTCAAGTGTGCTTGGATGTAAAGGGTATTTATCGATAAAGTGAAAGAAACTGAATATGTTATGTTGCATGAAGTTTGATGATCGGATAGACAAGGATAAGGACATGGTGGGATCGCAACTCTTTTTCCTTTTAGACTTCTAAAATATTTCTTGTTTTAATTTTACTTAAAAAGTAAAATTCGTTTTGTTTTGATTTTTTGAGTATATGCATTAAAAAGTTGAGAATATGTCATCAAAATAGGTCACGATTTACTTAAATTGGGCACTAAGTAATTAATTATCAATTTATATTAAAGTTTAAAATAAATTTCTTATGCATAAGATTTATATTGCAGGATAAGATTTAATGGGATTACAGTTTACACTTTACACTATTTGGAATCTCAACTTAAAATTTAAATTTGTGTTTGGATTAGTTAATTATATTATCTTGACTTCCAAGTAGTTTTTTTTTTTTTTGATTGAGGAATATATGGATAAATTTGATTAATGTCTAAGTCTACTGTCCATTATTTTAGAGACATTTGAAATTAAAATTAAGGACATACTGTCATTTAGGTATAGTCTCCCTCGTACTGATATTGTGTTGTAATATAAGTAAAATTGAAAGCAATAAACAACACAGGATTTGGTAACCCAGTTCGTCACAAGGACTACGTTTGGAAACGACTAAGCCAAAAGATATCTCATTAATAATACGAATTAATCAAGTGAGTACAATGACCAGAATATATGTATTTATAATAAATGTATCTCTAACTATCCCTAAAATCCACCGGACATGTTCACAATATTAAATAGTAATATTTTATAACAAGATTTATCTCTTTTTTATGGGATAGATATGAATTTTGATAAGAATTCAAAAATTATTTTGGGCCTTGATCCTTCAAATTAAATATCGAATTAAGTGAGATTAATTTTTTATTCCAACTAATCCAACTAAAATTTTAAATATCATTTTCAATCCATAGTAATAATTGGATAACCTGCAACAATGCAACTATTAAAACAAACAATTGATATTGTCATAAGATACAACTAAATTGTATGGTACACCGATTAATTGTTCATGGTTTCTTCTAAAATTTCCATTAAATTATTTCCCAATACTGAAATTTGGAGATGTCCTTTGGTTGAAATTAGCCTAGTCTGCCTGCTGTAAATAATAATAATAATAATTATTATTATTTTATTTTATAACAATTATAATTAAACTAAATAATAATAATAATTTCTTGATCTCTGTTTTTTGGCAGGACGTGGATCTTTTGCTGGGCAATGAAATCAACAAATAGTACTGAGTATTAAAACGATAATGTATGGTTAAATTTTTTTTTCCTTTTTCGCTCATTAACACAGTTACGAAAAAATCATGACTTAATTAAATTTTTAAAAAAAAAATATTTTAATAATAAGTTATCGTTTTAATATTCAACTGATTTCATTGTCAACAGATGATCCATTTTCTTTTTGGCAGGGCTCGGCTATTTTTCAACAAATATAAAATGAAAATTATGCAATTGTGTGGTCAATCATTTTGGTGCACGAGCGAGATAACGTGCTTTATTTTACAATAACTGAACATGACAAAGTGGACTGTTGACTAGGTAACCACAGAGAGATACACTTAGATTTGACTCAAGTACTAATAAAGTCCATTTCTTAAATTTTTTTATTGAAGTTTTTCTGCAACTAATGGTCGTAATTTATTAATTATTTTGGTCCAACTTGATATAGAAATTTCTAAATTGTACTAAATAAATATATAATATTTAAAAAATCTTGAAAATAAAACAATCACTGTCTTTTTTTAATAAATAGACAATCACTACTTTATTTATTTACCATTTTTTCTTCTCATGATCACCTTCCACAATCATTCATCCCTTCACAATTAACATTTCTTTTGTCCATTATTATCAAAATTGAAATATAATTTTTTTTATCCGTAACAGGATCAATTATTGTAGACAGAAGAAATAATTGTTAGTAGTTAAAAGTTAGTTCACCAAATCTCCGAATATTCCTAGAATATCTTCCTCCTAATTCGTTCTCAAAGAGAATTGAACCCTGAATTATGGTGGCCAAATAAGCTAACTCACCTGGTTATAATAGTAATCATATAATCAATATTGAGATAAATATTCAATATATCTAAAAATAGAAAGAAAAATATATCTTTATTCTCTTTCAATAAAATTTAGTCAAGCTTAGCTTCAAAAAAAAAAAAAAAAAAACTCTCAAATAATTTTGTAAGTATATTTCCATAATAAATAGTAACAATTGCCTGACAAAAAAAAATACTCACTCTGTCCCTTTATAAGTTGCTCGTTGCTTTTGGGCACATGAATTAAGATAAAAGTGGAAAAGTATAAGTGATGTGATGGAAAAATAAAAAAAATATAAGTGATATGATGGAGAAAAGTGAAAAAGTAATAAAAATAATGTAAAAAATATTGAAAATATAAGACATGAAAAACGAACATAAATTTTCAAATAACCCGATGCGCTAATGTAAATAACTCCGTATCATAGACATTTCTACAAAAAGTGTAGAAGCACTTTTTTTTTTAAAGTTAGTAAGAGACAAATTTTTTTTTTTTAAAAAAAAAGTGCTTCCTATTGTTTAGTTGAGATCTAAAACAGGCACATAATATAATATTACACCGCTCCCTCCTTCACGTTAGCTGTTGCCATTTTTCCAATACATGTTCCAGCTATGTATCCACCCGACCACGCGTTCTGCCACAAAACAATCAAAAATTTACAAAATCATGTATACAAAACCGGTTAGATTAAATGCCCCCAATATCAAAACATATATACACAATGTTAAAGTGTCATTCTTAAATTATGTTTATTCTCGTGATAGATGATCTCAAACAAGACCTACTCAATCCTACCTCGTTTTCATCCTTCTCATTACATGATTCCAAATCATATGTTAAACGTAAGCAGTATATGTGGACGGAATTTAAACATAAACCACACATATAAGAGGATACAATTTTGTAAAACATTCATCTCCCAACACCATGCAGGGAAGTCATTACCTGAAAATTGAACCCTCCAGTTATACCATCAATATTCAATATCTGCAGTATATGGCTCTCATAAGCAAAATACGGATTCAAATCTATTTAAGATGTATCAGGTATGGCCAACAGTCCCCTCATTAAATAGTGCATAAAGCAATACGGTATGTAGAGATTATACATACCTCCCCAGCAAAGAATAAATGTGGCTGGATTCGACTCTGCATGGTATTCAGGGATATCTGCAAAGATCCGGGTAGAGTCAACATCAAATTCAGTGTGCGTGTGTGTGTGTGTGTGTGTGTGTGTGTGTGAGAGAGAGAGAGAGAGAGAGAGAGAGAGAGAGAGAGAGAGAGAGAGAATCACCTCAGACAATGGAACACCTCCAGCAGTGACAAATTCATCCTTGAATTGACCCTTCATTGCAATGCAATTACCAATTTATCTCTAACATAGAGTAAAAAGATGATGGTAAATGATAAAGATGATGCACAAGATCATACCTTCCCTTTCACCTTGAAACTACAGTTTTTTAAACGAGAAGCAATTGATGTTAGTAAGTTGTTGGATGCAGAAGCCCACAAAAGATCTCCAGTTGATTCCTGTGTAAGCAAATATATCAAAAACAAACAACAAAAATAACTGAGAAAATCTATCAAATAAAATTTAAGTGGATGGGTGGCCATTCTACCTCGCGTTCTAATATGTATCTCCAAAATCTCTTCACAAGGCAAAATTCTGAAGGAAATGAATTTATAACTTTTTGCTTCTGAAAATGCAAAGAGCGAGAAAGAGAGGGAGGGGGAGGGAGAGAGAGAGAGATTAGACACAGGACAACACTTAAAATATAATGAAGCACAATGTAGTGAAAGAGAACACTCTAGATCATAAAAATTACCGCAAACTTATTCTTATGTTGAATAAGTCGTGAATTCAAATCTTCTACATGAAGATCAGGAACAAAGTCCACAAGAAGTGAGCCTGGATGAATGTTTAGTTGTTAAGCTAAAAAGATCCTGAAACAAGTGAAAGGAAGAACAATCAAGCATTTTTTCTGACCTTTGTAATCAGAATCTGAGAGATCACGCGCTCCCCATGCAGATAACCGAAGAATCACAGGCCCACTAAAGCCCCAGTGTGTAACCAACATTGGCCCTACCTTTAGTTCAATAATTAAATTAGCACATATCTCTCTTAAAATGATGAATATCAGCAGAAAATTCTTGCCTGTGTATGCTCAGGTATGTTCTTTAGAACAGTTTCCAACTTTAATTTTGCTTTCACTTTGGGAAATGTAACCTGGGTATCAAAACTATTCATAAGGCAAGCGAAGAATAATACAATTACCTTAAGAAGAAACAGGACAGCATCTTCAATCAGTTTACACAGTATATTTAATGAAACGTGTTACAATATTATGTATGTAACTATTACTATTGCTTGCAATATCCACTACGATCCTACTGGAATACAAAAAAATTGTATAACAAATTAAAATACCCATAAATCCAGCCATGTGAAAAGAGATTATTGGCGTTGTGAGCACGCATCCTTGAAAATGTGAGTGATTCAAAGATGAGAAAACTAGTTTGAGATGCAATAAAGTACAAGATAAAGTTCCTCTTAAAGTTGACATATTGATATCGTGAACAGAATAGGCCACATAACATTCTCTTCAAACAGATGATATAAATTTAGAAGTCTAGCCTTAATCAATTCCCAAGGTGTGTTTGATTTGGTATTTCAAAATCTAAATCCAGTTCTTTTGGGATTTTAAATTTGGTTTCTAAAATCCAATACATCTTACTCTACATAAAATTTCAAAATCTACTAAACCCCAAAACAACCATCCCCAGGATATGTTTTGACCTAAGCAAGACTCAAAGCAACCCAACTATCAGAGGCAATTCCTAACATAAGAACTCTATACCGAACACAAGTGAACACACCACATATTCCAATTCTGAAAGTTAATTAGAAGCATATACTGATATATAGACAGGAAAATTACCCCTGACAATTCTACTAACTGAAAATCGTCAATCTTGAAAGTGAATAAACTTGGTACAGGTTTCACAATAGAATGACCAAGTTGAGTAGCAAGTTTATACCCCTGGCATATTATGGATACAAGTTAAAGATGAGTAACATAAAGAAATCAAAAAAGAAATAATAATGAGCAGAACAGCTGAAACTTGGACACGACCTGCTCACTACTACCACTTGCAATCAGTAAGTAATTCGCTTCAACATACTCAACAAAATCAACTGTGCGTTTTTCAACTTTTATGGAAAATTTTCCATTAGCAGTTGTTGACACACTTGTAACAGTTTTACCAGTCTGCAATAGAACTGACAGAAACAAGCAGCCAGCATTAACAAAAATTACGATAACAAAAATAAATAAATCTTAAAATGGTTTAGTCAGCATACCTACCCCCTATTTTCTTTGCTTCAGACAATAGACATTCTATAATAGTAGATGAACTGTTGCTGACAGGAAATACTCTTCCATCCATCTCAGTCTGAAGACCAAGGTGAAAATCAAAATTGTGGCTGAGAGATACAACTAAAAAGTGAATATTTAGTTATAGGGAATTTAAAATTTGATATTACCTTAAGTTCCACTCCATGATCTAAAAACCATGACATGGTATCAATTGGGCCATGCATATTGAAAAACGATCCTCGTAGTTCTTTATTACCTCTTGGATATTTTCCTGCCAGAACCTAGTCAGCTTTCAGTATTAGCATTTCAGACACCCATAAGCTAGCTTTTGGATCGCCCACCAAACAATTGAATCATGATAGCAAAACTCAAGGAATAAGCTTATGGGTTTTAATTGTTTATTCTGATATAAATACATCGCTATTCAATCAGAGTTAAAATAATGAAAACAGAACAGCAAAAGTTCATAATACCTTTGCCACATAATACATTTAAATAAACAATCTCAACAGTCATATTCTTACTTTATTTCATTTTTATAACTAAATAAACAAAATCTACAGTCAATCAGTCATATTCTTACCTTTTTTTTTTTTCATTTCAAGGCAGTAAATATTTAACATGGCATATAGAACGGATTTAACAGATTAGAGTGCAGTCTCCAGTTGTTAGTACAATAGTCTATAGCTCTTATTATTTTTTAAAAAATTATTAAAGAAAATCAAAATCCAAGGCATAATCAAAGTAAATTACTAAATTAGTACATACTGAAAACACAGAAACGTGAGTATTATACATCTCAGTCACTTAAATTTCCACAAAGTACTTTATATACGTACTTATACACATGCATACTGTATTCAATTTCCAGTACATTATTCCCAGCAAACCATTCTTCCATATAACTAAATTGCAACTGAAACTTCATGAGAAGATTTTTCCTTACCACATTATCACTGCAATGACCATTTGTCACATTACATCGGCCACCACCAGAAATCTTAACCTGGCAAAATGCCATAATGCATTCAGATGAGGGGAAAAAAAAATTAAAAAGCCCAGAAATCAAATATAAGGTCAAATAAAACTTCTTCAAACACTTGTATAAACTTACAAACCTTCGATAAAGGCTTCCCTTTCTCAATAACAAGCACTTTAAGATCAGGCGCGATAGTTTTGGCTCTAATCGCTCCATACACTCCGGCTGCTCCACCGCCTACTACCACTAACGTTTCTTCAGCTGACTACCCACAAGAACTCCACACATTCAACATCAATACTAATTAAAAATATTAAGGATCAGAAAAATGTTCACCTTCGTGGATAACGAAAGCGCAACTGCGCAATACATTCTTTTGTGAGTTGATAAACGAATAGAAACAGAATTTCTGGAAAGCTTAGGCAATTTTGAAAGGAATTGCGTGTGGAGGACGAATCGCGGGAAAGTGTTCATTCTGTGCCGTGGTTTTGTGGAAACCGGGAGTTGCAGAACAGTGATAAATTGGCACAGGGAAGGGGTTTAGGCAGACTCCTCCAGTCCTCCTCTATCATTCAGTCCGGTTTTCTCCAGTTTGTAGATGATTGGGTAGCAGAAATTGCGACTCTTGATTATATTGTTTAGGGAAACTATTAAACCACCGGTTCTATAGTAATGAAAAAAAAAAATACTCTAGATTGTCCTAATAGAGTAGTCCACATTTAACAAAAAAATTATTTATTAGTGTAAATTAAAGGTATATTAATTTGTTCTATTTTATTAAAATTATTAAGTTTATTGTTAAAAAATATTGTAAATATGTGTAAATAAAGAATATGAGAAAGTGATTAAATATGTGTATATGTTTGTGAGTGTGCACATAAATCAATAATTTCTTTTTTAATTTTATGCAAATTTGTGTGAGACGTCCAAATAAGAAAAGTGTACAAATTTCTGTGGAATAGAAGAGTAGAAATTAGAGCTCCATCTCTAACACACATGTACATAGTGTAGACAAATGGTATTATTTGACTATAAAGACCAATATGGAATGTTTAAGAAATAATCAAAATTAGGCCAAGCAGGAGAAAAATATCATACCAATATCTAAATCAATGTGGTCTCAATCCAAACTGAATAATATCATACCAATATCTATAGATTGTGGATCATCCAGGTTCTAACCACGTCAACACTACGAAGATAGTACATTTTCCCTTACTAATACAGAACAAATCATGTACAGACGTAGATGAACATATGTACGATTTTACAAATCAATAAATTTCCTCCTACACACAATGAATAAAAATTTTTAAGTATCAAAAAATGAACCATTGAGCCATCCAAATCCTGCCTTGATCACCAACTCATGGCGGACCAAAATGTCATGAAGAAGTAGGAGTTGGTGGTAAAAATTCACGTGCAACTGTCGAAACCACAACGAAGATTATTACGAAACATAGGCAGTTAAGTCCATAGTATGGATTAAAGAAAGAAAGTTTAGACATCAAGCAAAGATGAATCTGATATCAGGGTTCAGGAATTGTGAAGTTTCACTACTGGATAAGTAGTATGATTCCATATTCCTATACAATATGTACTTCATTGCCTTTAGCACACATTAGGTATTAGTTCGTCATGATTGATGTTGTCATTTAATATATCTAGCCCCAAAAACAACATTTCCAACAATATGCCATGGAAACAGAAGACCTACAGAATAAGGACAGCATTTTTGTAGAAGATAAAGGCATCGGATTCCCTGTTTCAATTTATTATATAAACTTATACTCCATTTTCTTTAATACCACATGTCACGTGTATTAAATGATTTCATCATGCACGAGACATCAAATCACAAGTACATATACGAACCTGTAGACGTTGGGGGAACAACGACAACATGCATAGTTGCATTGTTGGGAGGTAAAGCCAAGCGAAGTGGATACAGCTTTCCATTGACGATGTTTCTAGAGCAAATGATTATGTCCTCAACGCCGGTCTCTTCTTCCAACCTCTGAGACAACTCCTCCAATCCATGCCCTTTAAACACAAAAGAAGCCTCTTTCGCCTCGTTGATATTCCCATCATCATCCGCCACATTGTAATATATTAGCCTCCCTTCAGATTTTCTATGGGAGTCTTCCGAAGAACGGCTATGCTGATCATCAAAATTACCAGCCATAAGCACTTACTAACATCATACTTGGAACAAATTAAAATCACTATTTGGTAGGATAAAAGTACTTCTGGAAACTGATTTAGAAGTACATTTAAGCAAGAGAGCTACATTGGGATACATGGAGAGAAGAAGCCAGCTCTTTACAGCCAAATTGTGCAGCATCTCATGTTGCATTTTCTCAATCACATTTGGTGTTTGCAAGCTCTTGAAAGAACTTAAAAAACACTGTTTGGTACAAGTAAAAGTGATTCTGCGTTGTTGACATAAATCACATTTTAGTTGATTAAGAGAAGCAGCCAGACTTAAAACTGGCTTATTTTTAGTTAGAAAATTGATGTTTAACAAACACTATTCAATTTTCAATCACTCCCTCAAAAGCACAATCACTTGCAACACCCCTTGAAATACATCTAATCAAGTAAACAAGATTATGCCCTATAGAGAAATGGAAGAAACTAGATCTCTATCAAGTAAACGGGGTTTATCGTAAAATCAATACCACAAAAACTTCTCATTACAATTTTGATATCTATGCTAAAAAATAGTAATTTGGTGAGCATTAAGCATTATAATTGCAAAACTGACCCCACAAGAAAATTTTATGCACATTTGAGACTATTATAGCAATTCTGCTGAAAAACTTTGCAATAAGAGTAAGTTTATTTCTTGTGCACCAAATGTACCGTGCAACTTAAATGCATTCTTAAAAAGTTACACGTGTTATTACTGATGCATAGACTGGTGCATACAAGACTTAGACTTGCAAAATAAAAGAAACAAACCTTATGACTCGGGATGCGAAGATGGAACGAATAATTCGAGTCCAAATCCTCGTCCAACGACTCTGATCGCGAGACCTTGGGAGGCAAATCGGGTTCGATCTCGATAACATCAACCTCCCACAAAATCCAATCACGATGCCTATGAGGAATATCATGCGTGATGGAGTTTCTCCAAGGTGGCAAGCCCCCATTGGCCCTCAAGAAGTTGCCGTACCTAGTCTTGAGCTTAACTAACATGCCATCTCTTACAGGCTCCCATTCAACCGATGAATCCAGTTTTCTTGGAACGCTTTGAACCACTTTTCGACCCGTAACGCCCATAAGATACTCCTCGTCCATAGCTCTGAGGTATTTGCCATAACAGCTCTTTAAACGCAGGACGCTGTCGACTCCTTCCACGAATTCCACTGTCCATTTCACGGATTTGGACGTGCCGGAGCGGTCTTGGATGACCGTTTCTTCGTCGGAATCCGCCGTGAGGTATTTGTTGTGGTGGCTCTTCAGCCTCACGGATTTGGCCTTGTTGAAGAACTCCATGCCGGAAACCTGCGATCGTTGCCCAAATGAAAATTATGCAGGGGATCATGTTGATGTGGATCAGAAAAGCCATGCTATGCAAACAGATATGAATTTGTGTCTGGGAGTTAAAAATTAATGCGATTTTTTTTTTTTTACCTGCATTGTGAGTAATTGTGTATGATCGGAAATGGGATTTGGGAGATTGATCAGAAAATTTCAAAATCTTGGATTTTTGGTGGGGTGGATCATGTATGCGCATGGAATTGTTTGTTTTTCATTTGATGAGAAGCGCACAGCTAATGATCTGCATTATGTTCCGTATCTTATGGTTGATGGATTTATTTTAAACAATTGAATATATGTTCATTGCCTGTATTAATTGTTAAAAGTTAAAACATTTAGATAATAAAATGTAGGGTGTGAAAAGTCAATTAGAGGAATCTTATTTGCAAACTAAGAATTTAAACACATTATGATGTCAATATTAATTTCACATTAAAAAAATAATAATTCACACTTATAAAAATTAATAATAAATTTCTTTATTTATTTATTTTTTCATATTAAATGTTATTTTTCTTAATATGCGTCACCTGAAGTAATTTTATTGAGGGAGTATTAATTAATCAGATGTTGGATAATAATTTCAATTATATATATACGTTGTCGTTATGCTATGTTACTTGGACAATTAAAAATATCATTAAAAAATGCTAGGCATAAAATACTCTAGCTTAATGATGGTGGTGAGCCGTGATGTTTGCCACTTGATATATTCCCTTTCTATTAAATGTACTATTTAGTGTTCCACAACTAAAATTAAAAGAAGGGTCCCGTTGTGCATTATACTGACGTTGATTTGGTCATCCATCTCTCCTACAAAATTAAATACTTGAGGGGCAGAAAAGAAGGCATTTTTTAACCTTTTCTTTTAAAAGAAGCCAAATGCATCTTTTGTGTTCTACACAAAGCTATTATTTGACCCCAATCACTTGTTAGTATTTAAAATTCAAACTCCATCGGAATTTTATTTTTTTTCAGTTCACAATAGTTTTTTTTTTTTTTTTATTTCAACATGTACTTGTATTGTTATTACTAAGGTTATATGCAGCAATTCTAAATTTGTTAAATTCCACCTCGGATTCCGGTTATCAGTTGGCACCACGGATCCTCTCTAATTTTTCAGTGTAAATTTTGTGAATTACGGGCAAGTGATAATAATTTATAATGCTGCTTAAGAATTGCAGTCCAAGAGAGTATTGAGATTTATCAAAGTTAACAGGAATTACTTTTAAAGTGTTTACTATTGTGCATATATAGAATGTTATTATTGGACATATAATATATCTCTGTTATATATAAGTGTTACTACTAAAGATATGAAGTGTTATTATTGCACATTATGTAAATGAGTGAGACTCGTAAAGAAAGTAGGTTCATTTTAAAATTACCCTCCAAAATTCAATGTGTTATCTGATAAAGTAGAAATTGACAAAATAAACATAAATGAATCTGATCAATTTATTAAAAATTTTAGGATGAAATAAAATACAAGTACATGGATAACCACCCTTAAAAAATCACAAATATATTACCAGAAATAAAGTAAAAAAGAAAATGAAGAAAATGAAGTATACCTGTTTGATGGACATATTACCAAACTTGCCGTTGCGGTTGCTCTGCACCATCGGCGACCCGGTATCCGGCGACCCCAAAAAATCATCGGCGAACGAAGAAATACTCGACGCCGGAGACACACAATCCATATTTGAATCCGAATCCGACAGCGAAATATCCAAGACATCCACGCCCCATAGCACCCAGCTTTGCGTCGCCGTCCTATGCGGCACATCGTGGGTGACAGAGTTCCTCCACGGCGGCGCGCCGCCGTTAGCTCTCAAGAACTTCCCGTCGCTCGTCATTAGCTTCACGTTCAGGCCTTCTTTTACTGGCTCCCACTCGATGGCGACGTCCGATTTGTTCTCCGGCGAGGTTTGGAGAACCTTCTTCCCCGTCATTCCGAGCAGAAACTGTTCCTCTGCGGCGGTGAGGTACAACCCATGGCAGCTCTTGAAACGGATTCTGTTACGTTTTCCTTCCACGATTTCAACTGTCCACCGTGCCTTGCGCGACGCGCCGTTGCGGCTTTGACGGACCGTCGATTCGTCGTCTTCGACGACCAGGTATTTTCCGAGGTGGCTTTGAAGCCGTACCGCTTTTGCCTTGCTGAAAAACTCCATTCCATCCTAAATTCAAAAATTTCAAAACCTAGAGAGAGAAAAAGAGAGAGAGAGAGACAGGGGATTTTCATGAATCATAATGTAATACCTGTCTACCACTAGGGCGAGCAGATCTATCACTATCAGACCCAATCGACGGCCGCGGATTCTCCGCCGCAAGAGACGACCTCCGCAGCCGCTCTACAGGCGTCGCCAGACGCCTCTCCGACTCAATCAATGGCGAATTAGGGCAGGACAAATCACTCCGTACAGAATTGAAACTCGAGGCATTGCTGGGCAAATACTCATCATCTAAAACCGACACATCCACCACATCTACATCCCACATGACCCAATCCTGCGTCGCAGTTCTATGAGGAAGATCATGAGTAACCGAATTCCTCCAGGGCGGCATCGCGCCATTAGCCCTCAGGAATTTCCCCCCTTTGGTCCTCAATTTCACCCTGTACCCCTCCTTAATCGGCTCCCACTCGACCGAAACATCCGTCTTCGAATCAGGAAAAGTCTGCAGCACTTTCTTACCCGTCATTCCGAGCAAAAACGCGTCGTCGGAGGCGGTGAGGTACAGGCCATGGCAGCTTTTCAGGCAAATAGCGTGGGGGTTGCCGTCGACTTTCTCCACCGTCCATCTCGCCTTCCTGGATACGCCGTTGCGGCTTTGGCGGACGGTTTCCTGATCGTCGTCGGCGACTAGGTACTTGTCGAGATGGCCTTTGAGCCTCACTGCGCTGGCATTGTTGAAGAATTCCATGGCATGAGATTGAACTGATGAATTTTGTAGTGGAAAGGTGAGGTTTGTATGTTACTGTATGGCTTCTTCTTCTTCTTCTTGGGTTTATGTGAATTTAATTTAAGGGATGAATTTTTAATTAAATTACAAATTCTGATGAGTTGACTAGGAAGCTTCCAAGATGGTTATAATTGTTGACTTTTGTACGTACTCTGGTGTTATTGAAAAAAAGCATAAATCATTTCATGTTAGTTGAAATTTCACATGACGTGTGGTGATTTTTCATTATGTCCATTAGAAATGTTACACTTCGTTTTGTGTTTATTCAAGAGAATTAAGGCTGCTTGTTTGTTTAACTACTGCCGCCAAAAAAATTACTATGATCTCATTATTATTTTCTTTGAAGATTGACCGACACATGCGTAGAAATTTTTACCTAGAAATTTTACTAAAAAAGAATAAAAAGACAATGTTGTCCTTGCATCCCATTTTCCTCACCGGTGATCAACCCTTTTTTTTTCCTCACCGGTGATCAACCCTTTTTTTTTCTTTTTTCTCGGCGCTGGACTGGGAACTGGAAAGCATATCTGCCAAAACTAGCCATCTACAGACTACATATGACGTGAATTGCAATATTTTGCTTTTATTTTTTAAGTTTATTTTATTTTTTATTTATTTAAAATTAGTATATTGATTAAATAAAATTCAAGTAATACTATGTTACAAATTTAAAAATTATCTCTCAGATTATATTACTATATAGACAAGAGTGTGTTACTAAAAAGCAAAATATGTGTTATCAATTCTTAAAAAATTAAAATTTTATACTTTTAAAGTAACTACAAATAGAATATGTAGTTTGCAAAAATAAAATATGTGTTATTTAATTTTTTTTTATTCTTTTTATGGATTTATGTTGTTAATAAACTAATACATCTTTTAATACTTTATATATGTTATATAAGTACAATATATATTTTTCTAAGGACAAATAAATATTTGTAAATATAATAACACACATTCGATTTTACAGTAACACATATTTGCTCTAATTGTAACATAAATTTGTTCTCCAGTTTGTGTTACTATATGGGCAAATATGTGTTACTTTAAGGAGAACATGAGTTTTTATAAGAATAAATATGTGTGTCTTATTTATTCATCATTCCCTTAAAATCTAGGTATATTTAATCATGTAATAATACACTTTTTACTATTTTATATGTGCAATTATATAAAAAAATAATTATTTCTATGAAAATAAATAATACATTGTGATAAACTAATATTTATTCTTATAGTAACACACATTTATTCTTTGTATAATGAATATATATAAAAAGAACAACATTTTATATGATAGTAACAAACATTTACTCTAATTGTAACACACATTTTTTCCTCATTTTGTGTTACTATATGGACAAATGTGTGTTACTTTAAGGACAAAATGAATTTTTATAAGAATAAATATGTGTTTCTTATTTATTCATCATCTATAGATTTATTGAATCATGTATTAATACACTTTTTACTATTTCATATGTGTTATTATATGAAAAATAAATATTTCTATAAAAATAATAATATATTTGTGAAAAACTAATATTTATTCATATAATAACACACATTTTACTCTTTATATTATATAAAAATATTTATTCTATAAAATAAATGAATATATATAAAAAGAATAATATTTTATATGATAGTAACATTTATTTAATCATGTAGTAATACACTTTTTACTATTTTATATGTGTAATTATATAAAAAAATAATTATTTTTATGAAAATAAATAATACATTGTGATAAACTAATATTTATTCTTATAGTAACACACATTTATTCTTTGTATAATGAATATATGTAAAAAGAACAATATTTTATATGATAGTAACATATATTTACTCTAATTGTAACACATATTTTCTCCTCATTTTGTGTTACTATATGGGCAAATGTGTGTTACTTTAAGGACAAAATTAATTTTTATAAGAATAAATATGTGTTTCTTATTTATTCATCATTTATAGATTTATTGTATCATGTATTAATTCACTTTTTATTAAATATTTCTATAAAAATAATAATATATTTGTGAAAAACTAATATTTAGTCATATAGTAACACACATTTTACTATTTATATTATATAAAAATATTTATTCTATAAAAATAAATTAATATATAAAAAAAGAATAATATTCTATATGATAGTAACATATATTTGATCTAATTGTAACACATATTTGTTCATAATTTTGTGTTACTATATAAGCAAATATGTGTTACTATATGTGCAAATCTATATTATTGTAAGAATAAAAAAATAATTTTATAAAAATAAATAAATATATATAAAATAACATTTAGTTTGGATAATAACGCATATTATATCATATAATAACATGCATTTGTTCATATAGTAATACAAAATTAAGAATAAATTTTACATTTTTAATAAAAAGAATTTAAATAAATAAAGTTTAGAAAAAAGAAAAAATATATTACAAGAAGGAAGATTACGTGAAGGAAGTTGCTTCCACTATATTAGATAAATAGGAAAGCCAGGTGTTGATAGAATTTGTTAATCGCGTTAGTTATGTGGCTAGTTATAACATATTAATCCTATCAAACAATAATTCAAGAATTTGTTCTTGGATGTAATATGAGGAGGGAGAGTAGAGGGTTTAGAGAGAGAAATATTGCAGTAGGGATTGTATTGATTTTCAGAATTTGTCAGAATTGTGTAAATAGTACAAGAGAGGTCTTATTTATAGGTGTGTGAGTGTGAGACGGCACCTTACGAGCCTATGTGGCTTCCGGCGTTGACGAGGGTCCATAACCCTCGTCCTGGTCCCTTACACTGCTACCTATGTTGTGCCTCGTCCTACTACTATGCCTTAGACTAGATGAGCCTCATTAAAAACCTCGTCGTAAACCACCCTTGTGGACAAACCGGACGGAGGGAAAAAGAGCGCGCCATCGGGGTCCTAATGGCTAACAGATGAGCTCATGGGCGAGCTCAGAGATGAACTTCAGTGGCTCGGGCGAGATACTAGGCGAGCTCCAATGCCTTGCATGGCTTACGGATGCTGTATGATGATGGGGCTCGGCGAGGCCTGCATGGTGCATGGGGCGAGCTCGGGGCGAGCTCGGGTAATGAGAGGGGTTAGCTCTCTTAGGCGAGCTGCGTAGCTAAATAGTCCCCTCGCGAGCGAGCAATTGCTCGCATGTCGATAGTGTTAGTTCGCCATATCAACATTTGCCCCCCCAGCTCGCATGCACTATGACTTTGTCAAATGTGCAAGCGAGCTGGAAAACTTAAAACATGGCGAGCTACCTATGGGTGATTGTTGGGTTGACAGGCGAACTTGACCCAGGCGGTTGCTTCTGGCCGACGTGGTGCGGGAATCCAGGGGTCATGCACGCCTTTTGAGACCTCGGTTCCCGCCCACAATAATGTCATCTTTTAAATTTTTGCAGACAGACCCTTGTATTTTGTGAATATTGCACCTCGCCCCGACGTCTATAAATAGGGTGAGGTGAATTCATTTCTTCACTTTCTGCATTTCGAATTCCAGAGCTTTCCCGGCGACCGATTTTTCTTGTGCTCGACGGATTTTCGAAGGCTCTTCAAGGTAGGATTCGATCTTCCCTCCCCTTCTCTTCTACCTTTTATTTGATTTTTCTGCTGTTTCCTCGAAATTACGATATTTTGGACCGTGGATTGCGCCGAGAACCTTTAGATCTCCCTGACTCTTGACTGTGGGATTTTGGACTACGGGACCTTTAAACTTTTCTGAGACCATGTCGACACGCTCTTCAAGTAGAACCTTATCTGGCCAAAATCCCCACAAACGGCCAATGACTGAGGATGAGCCACCCCGGGTTTCGTATGTGGAGATCGGCTCCAGCTCTGAGGCGACCTCGGTAGCTCGCCCGGTCTCCGGCGAGCCACGTAGCGAACTGCCCAGCGAGCTACGTCCCGATCCGGAGGAAGGAGCCTCCAGTTCGGTGTACCGCGAGATATGGGAGGAGGGTGGCCAGGTCGCCCAAGAGGAAAGAGTTGCTAGTGGCAATGAAGGACCCGAGGAGGTTGATGAGGGTAGTGCCGAGGTCGGTGAGGAGGGTGGCGACCTGGAGGAAGTTACTCTCGAATGGTTCCGCCGTATCGGTTTCCCGGAACCCCAGCTGGTAGAGTACCAGGTCCCCACCCAGGCGGTTCACTCGTTCGACTGGAATGAGTATATTGCCGAGTATGCGGCGAGCTTCCCCTGTCCAAATCGGGTACCTCGCCCTGACCCCGCCGACCTGGAAGAAGTTGCCCCCTTCGAGTTCAAAGCTGGCGAGGTGGTGAGCCTAATTGATGAATGCGACCTGCCAGTCATACGCAGGGAGTATCGCATCCCTCTGGACATCTTCATGTACGCCCCAATGAAGGATGAGCGGGCTGACGCACCTCCTGAGGGGATGACCGCCTTGAATGTAGATGTTCTGAGGGCCGGGCTTTCGTTGCCGCTGCATCCGATTATTGGCCAATATCTAGCTGACAATAATCTGGCCATCACCCAACTCACACCGAACGTGTGGAGCAACCTTCTCGCCGCCCTGTCCGTTTTTGGGCTGGAGGGTTATGAGAATGCAACGACCTCGGTGGATTTGGGCGAGGTTTTCGCCGTGACCAAACGGGCGCAGGACGGCGCGGGATATTATTACCTGAAGGCTCGTCCGGGGGAGAAATTTCTGGGGGACCTGCCCAATAAAATCCATGATTGGAAGAAACAATTTTTCTTCATAGGAGGTGACTGGCGAGCCTCCAGCACGTATCATGGGCGGGGTGACCGTATCCCCACTCCAGAGGGATATGGGGAAGCCAGCAGTAGGTCGCTTATTTTGGTGTGCGTGGGTTGAATTAGATATACTAATTCTAATTTCCTTTCCTTTTGCAGTTCCGAAGCGACACAAATCCAGCCGGGGTAGGCCTAAAGTGTCGGAGCAGTTCGACGTGGTGCGCGCCATTTGCTGTTTGAGAAGCGAGAAGGACAGACAGGTCGCCCACCTGTGCGCGCACCATTGCCTGCGGCTCGCCGGGCTCCTCACACTACCGCACCACCTTGACATCCAAGGCCCCGAGCTCCCAGGTCCAACTCTTTGCAGCTCGCCTATGGGGGGATGTAGCTCGCTCATTGTGCTGATACTTGTGATTTTTTGTGCAGGTGGTAGCTTTGTCGCTATCCCGATCGCCGAGGTCCCCGAGGCCTACAAGATTGTGATGGAGCGATTCGAGATGGGCCCACCTCGCCCCAACAGACTAGCCCCGCCTTCCGTGCTCGCTCTGGAGGCGAGCAAAAAGGCGGAGCTCGCCTCCAAAAAGGGCGAGGCAGGGGGCTCAGGAGCTCAGAAGGAGAAGCCCAAAGCGCCCAAGGCATCAGAGGTCGCCAGGGCCGACCGAGGTGGGGGACGAGCTGTTGCCCCCTCCGAGCGAGGTTGAGGGAAGAGAGGACCCCAACGGGGTGAAGGGTCCCGAGTTGGTGAGGAGAACACCCAGGCTCGTAAGAGGACCAGGTATACGGGCCTGGTCGACGAGGAGCCCGACCGGACTGAGAGGACCTCGGCGAGGTCGGGGCAGGGGGGTCTGTTCAATCCACCGCCCCGTTAGCGGCCACGCCCATACGAAGCTCGCCCCCCTCGCCTTCTCCATTCGGGGTGCAAACCACCGATGACACGCTGCTGGGTTGGGATCCTGATCGAGCTCAGTAAGTAGCTCGCCTGATTGACTTCCTTTTGCCCATCATTATTTTATTTTTCTAACATTTTCCATCTATTCTGATTTCGCAGTTATGCCCCAATTGCCTTCCTGAACCGCCACGAGGCTTTGCATGCCTTTGAGCGATCTCGCTCTCTCACATCGATGCGGAATCTCCCTCCGGGCATAGCCCGGAATGCTGTGAGTGAGATGCCCAGGCATTGGACGACCCCACTGGTGGCGGGTGTGAATAGCCAGGATCTGAGAGAGAACCTTCTTCTCTAGACCCACTACGCGAGCAGGGTGGTGCTCGCCAACCAAAAGGCTCTTGAGCAGATTGACGAGTTGGAGGCGGGTCGTTCTGATAGGAACAGGCGAATGCTGGCATTGGCAGACTCAGCCGACAAGGCGAAGAAACAGGCGCAGCTCGCCGAGGAGAGGGCTGAGGCCTCGTTGGCCGCCGAGCAGAGCGCCCTCCAGCAACTTGAGGTCGCCCAATGCCGGCTTGCCCGGCTCGAACAGGAGACGGAGGCGAGAATAAAAGCGAAGGAAGAAGAGTTCGCCGCCCAGCTCGCCCAAGAGGTCGGCAGTCACTTGATCACGAAGAAAGACCTCGCACTGCAGCGGGGTCTAGTGAAGAGCTCAAATGCCGACTGCGAGAGATTGAGGGGCGAGCTGGAGGCGAAAGCTAATGAGATCGCCGAGCTGCGGAGTGTTGCCTCCTCCTCGCCGGACCTGGCGGCCGTGAAGGCAGAGGCCTCTGACAGAGGATGCGTCCAATGTTACGCCCAGGTCTTGAGGACTCTCTGGTGGGCGCGAGCTCACAACGACGATGAGGTGGATGCAGTGGTGGGCGATTTCAAGGCCTGCCTAGACCGGGTTCCCTTTCCCGATGGTGTCGAGCTGGATGTCGGTGACCTCCCCGAGCTCGGCATTCCTCTCAACTTTGTGCCGGAATGTTTTCGAATTATCAAGACGGTCGAGGTGCCGGAGCTGGACATTGTTGAGGGGGAGGTCGCTGGCGGGGAGGAGCATGCCCCTCTCACTGTTGCACAGCTCCAGGAAGCTTGTGGGGATGCTGTGTTGAACCTAAGTGAGTTCGATGCCACTGGGCTTACTGGCAACATCACTTCAGAGGCTGAGCTCGCTCTCCCGTCTGACCCGGTCGCCCATGGTTCTAGCGAGGTGCCTGCTGACGCCCCTCCCACTGCCCCAGATGCATAGGCTTTTTTCTTGTTTTGCTAGGCTAGTTTTTATTTCCCAAGTTGTAGTAGGTCGCCAGGCTCTGCAGCTCGCCTAGAAGGAGCTCTATTTTTGTAGTCTTTACTTTTTGTCTAAGTAGATTTAGCTCGCCGGGCACATGCAGCTCGCCCAGAAGGAGCTTTTTGTAGTTCAAAGATGGCCAGCTGGTCGGCCTTTGTGGCCATCACTGCTACTCATACTTAGGATTTTTTCAAGTATATTTTGGACTTGAAAATTTCTTAAGTATCTTTTGAATATAAGTCGAGCATTTTTTGTCCAACTCTTTTTATTTATGTTTTTGCGCATTTATGTTATAATTTCTTAGAATAGCTCGTTCTTGTTTATTTTCCTGGTACATAATTGTTCGTCTTATTCTACTTTGAGAAGCGAATCGTTCGTTTTACGTCACTTACGACTACGAATTGTACCTCTGTTTTGAGAGTGCGTATTCTTCGTCTTACGCCACTTAAGGCCGCGAATCGTTCGTCTTAGACCACTTAGGGCAGCGAACTGCACTTCGATTGATTCACGTTGGGCCATTGAGTTTCATGAACCTTGCCTTAGACGTTTTTGTCTTTTTTGCGAATTTTTCTAAGTTGTGGCAGTAGGTGCTTAGCAACCCTTTAAGAAGGGTACCTTCGCGACCTTGGGCACTTTGGCCTTTGCCTTCGAGCTATTCAATTACAACGCTTGGGACCTTGGTCCTTGCGCACCGCGGGTTTTTTAGCACATGGGCAAGCTGGGCTTGGCGAGCTAGGCCTGGTGTAGTGGGCGACCTGGCGCAGCTCGTCTGGTTGAAGAGCTGCACAGGTCTAAACACTTGGGAATTTTTCTGAATTTTCTGAGTTTCTCTGACTTTTTATAGCTACGTAATTTACATCGGTTGCCATCTACATTTTTTACGTCAACCTCTGACTAGTCTATTACAGTATTCTAGTCTATTGGTAGAACTTTTTTAGATGTGCCGAGCTCCAGATGTATGACGAAGCTTTGCCTTCTGCGTCTTCTAGATCATAGGTACCGTTCGGCCAGGCTGCAGTGACCCGGAATGGTCCTTCCCAACTTGAACCAAATACACCTGGTGGGGCCATCAATTTCTTTTTCAACACCAGGTCGCCGACCTTGAACTTTCGGTCTCGGACCTGAGAGTTGTAATATTTTTCCGCTCTGCGCTTGTAGGTGGCGTTTTTCATTTCTGATGAAGCTCTGGTTTCTTCGATCAGATCTTTTTCTATTGCCAAGGCTTCATCATTCTTTTCTTCATCATACCCCACCACCTTCCAAGTCTTGTTCTGGATCTCTACCGGGACCACGGCTTCAGTCCCGAAGGCTAGGGCAAACGGGGTCTCCTCGGTACTGGCCCTATAGGAAGTTCTGTAAGACCATAGGACCTCCGGGAGTTCGTCTGCCCAGCTCCCTTTCTTTTCCTCGAGGCGGAGCTTTAATATGTGTTTCAAGATCTTGTTTACCGCCTCAACTTGGCCGTTCGACTGGGGGTGATATGGAGTTGAGTAGTGCTTCTTGATGTTCCATGAACTGCAGAAGTCCCTCAACTTCTGTCCGTCGAACTGCCTTCCATTATCAGTGATGACCGACTGCGGGAGTCCAAACCTGCAGATCAGGTTTTTCCAAATGAAGCTGATCATCCTTTCTTGGGTTATGGTTGTGAGAGCTTCGGCCTCAGGCCACTTAGTGTAGTAGTCCACTGCTACAACAGTGAACTTTACACCGCCTCTACCAGGTGGAAATGGGCCGATCAAGTCGATACCCCATTTTGCGAAAGGCCATGGGCTGAAAACCGACTTAAGCTGGTTGGCTGGGGAGTGGATGTTAGGTGCGAAAAGTTGGCACTTTCGGCACCTTCGAGCGAAGCTGATGGCATCTTTGCGAAGAGTGGGCCAGTAGTAGCCCTGTCTGATCGTTTTATATGCCAATGCTTGCCCCCCCAGCGTGACTCCCGCAAATCCCTTCGTGAATTTCTTCTAACACTTCGGACCCCTGCTTCTTAGTTAGGCATTTGAGTAGGGGTAGAGAGAATCCACGTTTATAGAGCTGGCCATCCAGCAGCGTATATCTGGCAGCTTGCTTTACTAACCGGCTAGCTTCCCAGGCATCTACGGGGGTTGTTCCGTCTGCTAAGTATTTTCGGATTGGAGTGCACCAATCTTCACCATCTTCACTATCCTCATGCCCCCCACTCGAGGTCTGATTTATCTTGTAATTGGACGTCGAGGGGTTTTTCAGTGTGGTGATCACAACCTCCGTGAATTCGGCTTCGCCGTTGCTAGTAGCTAGCCGGGCTAGAGCATCTGCTTGTGTGTTTTCTAGCCGTGGTATTTGATTGATGTAAACTTGTGTAAACATCGAGATCAGATGCGCGGCTATCTTCTGGTAGGTCATCATCTGCTGTTCTTTTACTTCAAATTCCCCCCGGACTTGGGATATTATTAGCTGGGAATCTCCGAAAACTTGAAGATTGGTTGCCCCCACAGCTAATGATAGCCTAAGTCCTGCTATCAATGCTTCATACTCCGCCTCGTTGTTGGTTGCCCGAAAGTCGAACCGAATTGCGGAGGTGAAGACTTGTCTGTCTGGGCTGATCAGGACCACACCGGCGCCTGCTGCCATGTTAGTTGATGATCCGTCCAATTAGAGATGCCACGGAGCTATACGCCCCCTCATCGGATCTTGTGGGAAAGTTAGCTCGACGATGAAGTCGGCCAGTGCTTGTCCCTTGATCGCTGTTCGGGGTGCGTAGGTTATACCGTATTGGCTGATCTCCAGTGACCATTTCAGCAGGCGTCCGGCAGTGTCTGGGCGCTGTAGTATTTGACGTAGTGGGAACGTTGTCAGCACCTCCACCGGATGGTCAAAGAAGTAAGGCCGCAATTTTCTAACACTCATCACCAGTGCATAAGCCAGCTTCTCTGTTGGGGTGTACCGTAACTCAGCTTCATGTAAGACTTGGCTCACGTAGTACACTGGGAGGTGTGTTTTTGCCTCTTCTCGGACCAGGACGGAGCTGATAGCCACCTCCGACGTGGCTAGGTACAGATACAGCTTCTCTCCAGGTATTGGTTTCGACAGAATCTGTGTGTCCGCCAGGTATGTTTTAATATCTTCGAAGGCTCGTTGGCATTCATTTGTCCAGACGAAGTGGTTTTTGAGGTGGAGCTTGTTGGCTTTGGCCGCTTCTTTATACCTCCGTGTGTTTGCTTTAATTGCCTCGAAAAATGGACGATTTCTGTCGCCTGACCTGGAGATGAATCTGTTAAGGGCTGCCATGCACCCTGTCAGCCTTTGAATTTTTTGGATAGAGTCGGGTATCCCCATCTCAATTATGCATTGGACCTGTGTCGGGTTGACCTCGATTCCCCGCTGGCTAACTAGGTGCCCCAGGAACTTCCCAAAGTGTACGCCGAAGCTGGTCTTTTTGGGGTTCAATTTTGCGAAATGGGGGAGGCAACTTCATGTTGTAGTGGCGCAGTATGTCAAAGGTCTGTTTCAGGTGGTCCAAGTGGTCCTCCTTTCTCAAACTCTTGACAACTATGTCGTCCACGTACACCTCCATGGATTCGCCGATGTGTTGGTCAAACATTTTGTTCACCAATCTTTGGTAGGTAGCTCCGGCGTTGATGAGTCCGAACGACATTCTTTCCCAGCAGTACATGTTCTTGTTGGTGTAGAACGCCGTGTGTTCCTGGTCTTCCGGGTGCAGAGCTATCTGATGATAGCCTGCAAAAGCATCCATGAATGTCATCATTTCATGGCCTGCAGTGCTGTCCACCAGCTGGTCAATGTGAGGTAGTGGGAAGTTGTCCTTCGGGCATGCTTTGTTCAGGTCCGTGAAGTCAATGCAGAGTCGCCACGTCCCGTTGTGTTTCTTCACCAGGACGGGGTTCGCGACCCACTGCGGACACAAAGCCTCCTTGATGAGCTTGTTGTCTAACAACTTCTCCACCTCAACTGTTAGAGCTGCGTACTTGTCTGGTCCATATTTTCTTCGCTTTTGGCGTACGAGTCTCTTCGTCGGATCTATGTTAAGCCTGTGGCAAGCATGTTCCAACGGGATCCCCGTCATGTCTTCGTGGGACCAGGCAAATATGTCCAGGTTGGACATCAAGAACAGCTCCATCCTCGACCGGTACGGTTCAGGTAACTCAGAACCGATGAAAAGTTCTAAGTCCCTTTCCGGGTCCACCGGGAGTGCCGTCAACTCCTCCATGGGGGTTGCTTTTCTCTTCTGACATTTCCACCTCGGGTCGTTGATGAGCTCGTCCCACTCCCCTTGTGACATCTGCGCAGGCTCGTGGCCTATGCGTGGTTCGAGGTCATCGGGTTGGCTTCCAGCTTGGGCGAGCTCATCGGCTGTGAACACCTCCGGTGGTCTGTCAGCTTGGGATGGCGTGGTGACTTGAGGGATTTGGTCAACGTCCATGGGCGTTGGTTCTTGACCTCCCGCAGGTCCTCCACCTGGGGCCTCATCAACTACCTCCATGGGAGTAGGCTGCTGTCCCTGCGCAGCTACCGATCCCTGTGCAGGTCTCAACAGTTGGGTTTCTTCCACGTCCTCCATTGGTGTCGGCTGTGTGTCCTGCACAGGTCCAATGCCTTGGTTGATTTGTACGTCCTCTTCGAGGATGTGGACTTGCGTAACGGACTTCTTGACCCGGCCATCTTTGATTTGGAGTAAACACTCTCGGGCCTTTTTCTGGTCACCTTTTATAGTTCCGGCACCCTTCGGAGTTGGAAATTTTAAACAGTAGTAGTAGGTCTAACACGCCGCTTTGAATTCATTAATAAAAGGGCGGCCAAGGAACCCGTTGTAGGAGGACTGCTGGTCGACAACTAGGAAATCTATGAGCCTAGTCAGTCTCCCTGCGGGGTCCTCAGCCGATACAAGTTGGACGCTCAACCTAACACTACCTAGGGGGACGGTTACAGCTTCTCCGAACCCCACTATCCTAGCATTGCTAGGCTCCAAGTACGACTCGAAATCACCTAAGGCATCCAAGGTGGATTTGAAGAGAATGTTGGTGAATGCGCCGGTGTCCACAAGTAGCCTGACGTTCATGATGTCGGCGGTTATCACCAACGAGTCATTGTGGGGCATTAGTACCCCCTCCAGGTCCGCTGAAGAAAATGTCAGCTCGTCAGCGAGCTGTGAGGCGGACCTGGGGCCGGAGCTGCCTTCCTGGACTTGATTTATGGCTCGGATCTCGGCCTTCCTCTTTCTCTTGGATATGGAGAATCCCCCGTCCCGGAGACCTCCTGCAGCTCCGATCTCCTCCTCAAGAACCAAGAGTTCCCGAGTCGGATCCATATTTTGCTGAGGTTGGGGAGGTGCCCTCCGTCTGTGATGGGGACCAGGTTGGTCCGCCTCCTCCTCCTCGTCATCGGAGGTAGCCCTCCTCTCGAACCTCGGTCTCTTAGCTGGGGCCTTTTTCACGAACTCGGCCAATTTCCCCTCCTCGTAAAATTTCCAGAGTTGCTTGAGGAGATCTCGGCACTCGCTGGTGAAGTGGCCGATGGCCTGATGGTAGGCACAGAATTTGTTGGGGTTGAGCTTCGTGCGGTCCTGGCGGATCTGCCTTGGCTCCTCCAGCATGGCCTTGCCTTGGACGGCAGTGAAGACATGGTCGACGGAGACAGTGAGGACCTGGTTGAGCTTTTCTTTGAGCTCGTCTCCCTCGCCAAAGGCCTTTAAGTTCCGGGGGGCTTTGTAGGTGCCCCCAGACTTCTTCCCGTAGGGCTTCTTTTCCTCGTGGGCACCAACTTCTTTCAGTAGTGCCTCCTGCATAGCCACATACACCCCCGCCTTGTGGCGGAATTCGCTATAAGTGTTGGGACATGCGAGATGCATTTCCTTCCAGAGGTCGGTGCCCCTCCTGAGTCCGCCCATCGCTGCAACGACCTTGGTGTCTTCGCTTACCGGCTCGCCTTCCAGCAGAATCTTGTCGAACCTTTCCAGGTACTGTTGGTCGGTCTCGCGCTCACCTTGATGGATGTTGGTGAGTCGGTGCTTCTGGGTAAGGTAGGACCCGAACCCAGAGAAGTGGGCCAAGAACTCCCGCGAGAGTTGGCCGAATGAGCAGATTGACCCCGGGGCGAGTGAAGAGAACCAGCGGTGAGCTCTGTCCCCTAGGGTCAGCGGGAAGTTTCGACACTGGGTGGGGTCGGTGGCACCGACCGAAATCATGAAATCCGCGTACTTGGCCAGGTGGACTTTTGGGTCCGATTCACCTTCGTATGCAGACTTCACCGGGAATTGAATTTTCTTCTGGATCGGTGCGCGGAGGATGGCAGGTGCCAA
>JAPKLY010000405.1:0-17104 GCA_026898435.1 Prunella vulgaris
ATCGCCGATTAATCGTGAAACGTGGGAAAAATTTGAAAATATAGCCGCTTGGAGTTTTTTCACGAAAACTTGTCACCCCCCACGAAATCGATTGGGGAATCCATCCGTGCAGTTGGATTTTGCATCCGAGATCCTGAATTTCAGTTTTTTCGATCTTTTTCTCGATCAGTTGCCGATAAAAACGTGAAAAAACCAAGCGACACCCATTTGCCACGAAAACTTGCCACCCCCCACGAAATTGATTGGGGAATCCATTTTTGCATTTGGATTTTGAATCCGAGATCCCGAATTTTAGCTTTTTAAGATCTTTTTCTCGATCGGTTGCCGATAAAAACGTGAAAAAACCAAGCGACACCCATTTGCCACAAAAACTTGCCACCCCCCACGAAATCGATTGGGGAATCCATTTATGCAGTCGGAGGGCCTTGTGTGATGCAGTGGAGGACCTCGGCACGGTCCCCTTGAGGGCGAGCTCCCTCTGGAGAGGGGTAGCTTGCCCGTGGCTTCCTCTCCTCTTGATGCCCCAATCCTTCGGCCTTGGCCTACTGGGAGCTTGGGCGAGGTCCTTGCCTACCTCGCCAAGCTCCCTCGTGTTGGCCCTGGTCAGGGCTGGTGGCTTGGCTCTTACGCAAGTGGGCGACCCTCTTAGCCTTGGGATAATTTCGTGATTATCCTCAGATAGTTCGCCTTGTCAACAAGTGATATAGTACATGTGGCAAATTAATATTAACCCTTTTTAAATTTATACCTTTAAAATCGCCACAACACTATTTTCATTCCGTATGTTCTATTTATCACATGTTTTCTAATAAATTGTGTCTCTTAAATACCACAAGGTTTTGTGGAAAAGAGGTGGTACTTTATTTAGGAAAAAAAATATTGTGTATATTTTTTGTTCTCATTAACCACTATAGTTACTTAGGGATGACAATGGAGCGGGTTCAAACCCGGACCCGCCACGAACCCGTCCCATACGGGCCGCGTAAAAGCCCGGTCATACGGGTTGCTGGTCGGGTTTGATCCCGTTTCACCAAAAACCCGCCGGGTTTGGGACGGGTCTTGGTATTAGGTGGACCCACCCCATATATATATACATGCTAATTAAATATATATAGTTAAATAAATATATTATATTATATATGTATAATTAAATATATAAAAATTTGGCTATTAATTAACATATTCATTAAATTATTAGATTAGATATGTGCATAGAGTCATGAGCAAAAATTGTACAAATTAGAGTTTACTAATTTTTTTTATTATTTTAATTTCAATGAACAACATATGTGTAATTTCAAATATTTAGTTTTAATAAGTTGAAACTTGAAGTGGATTATTATTTATTGTTGTTTGAATCATTCGTATGCATATTTGTTGGGACAATCTGAGTGTTTTGATTAGATCCCAAAACCCCTGATGAATTTGCCTAAGTATAGCTGTTCAGGATAAAATAGTTCAGGATAGTTAGGTTAGAGATTCAGTACAGGAGGACCATGCTGAAGACTGAAGAATATTGGAGTCGAAGCCATTTTACTGAAGTCTGAAGTGTAAACCATCCTGAAGGAGTCAGTCAGTCTTGCTGAAGATTGTCTGTTCTGAAGCTGAAGATCGAAGCCTGCTGATTCATCCTGAAGTCAATCCTGAAGTACCATTGGCTGATGTTTCTACTGAGTACACTAAGCATACTCAGGACAGAAGTTAGTCAGTGAAGAGTAAGTGTCACCTATTAGGCTGTGCTGAATGCACTTAAGACCTGACTTAGGCCTTGGTTCTGTTCACCTGAATCCTGTAAGTCCGAAGCAAAAAGGTTACACATACTGGACTGAATAACCCATCAGGCTGTGCTGAATGCATATAGGACCTGACTCAGGCCGTGGTTCAGATCACCTGAATCATGTAAGTCCAAAGCAAAAGGTTATTTATGCTATGGGACAAGAGACAAAGAGAATGTCAGCAAGACTCCATTAAGACACACGTTCAGACTGAGTTATTAACAAGAGACTCAGAGTATTGAATGTACGAGGAAGAACAAATGTCTGAAGGTCAACTAGCCGTTATAACGGAGAGCCAATGATCTTTCGACACGCATGCACGGAGTCTGCGCAGCATTTAATGCGGCATTTAATGCGTCTCAAAAAGTTGCAGGTGATGTGACAACTTGCCAGATTAAGCATGGCGGGTAGGTCAAACAGTATTTCTAGCCTGCAATCTACCTAAAATAGGAAAGATTTGATTTGATCTCCTCCAACGGATCTATTTTGAATCTTGTCTATAAATATGGAGAGCCTTGCACCCATTCAAGGCTAACGGGAAATTTCCAAGAGAAAACTCTCAAGAATCCAAGCATTCAAAGCATACCATAAACAACACTCTGCAATTAAATTTCTCTAGTGTTGTAGTAGGATTCACTCTGTATTTGCTTAGATCGATAGCTCTATTATTTAGCATTATTTTGTATTGCTAGAGCTATCTTAGTTGGAAACCAGAATACCAAACCACTCAAGGTGTGAGATTGGTTGGTTAGAAGGACTGGGACTTGTAAAACGCCCAGGGGTCAGTTCCTAAGAGAGGAAGTTGGCTATTCGTGTCCCTTGGCACGTAAAACCCAAGTACCTATCCTCAGGGTTTTGAGGATAGCTTCCTGTTAAATCAGGTCGTGGACGTAGGAGTTGGTTATCTCCGAACCACGTTAAAAAGTCCCCTGTGTGCTGATTTACTGTTCTGTTCAGGATCATAACTGTCATCATAATAAACTGAACATCCTGCATCACTTTTCTATTCAGGACTGAATCAATCATCCTGAATCTTAACACTGTGCACTAAGCCTTAACCACCAGTTTACTAAGCAAACTCAGAGAAAATGTTTTCAGAAACTAAAAACGAGTAGAATCTAAGGGCTCACTTTCCGCACCCACTCTGACTCACTGAGATAGTAGTCCAACTGACTTGCTTCCAAGCGGTCAGTAGGTTTATTATCTCTACTGAGCTTTCGAGCACTTTACTCATACTCAGCTTATCTGACTCGTTACTGAACTGTCCCTGCTGCCCCTGTGGACCTTCAGCATACTGAGTACTTCAGGAAATCCTGACTGAGTGTGTTAGAGCATTTTTCTGAGTCTTTCAGAAAAATCTGACATCAGTGTATTCCCCCCATACACTGATTATACTCGTTTTGGGACCAACAAGTGGTATCAGAGCAGTGGTTCAAAAGATCACTGACTTTGTTTACCAACAGTTTCTGAGGAGAAACTTTTGGTGGTCTACTGAACTGATCTTGTTTCTGAAAAACTGCATATCTTGGCATCCGGTTCTAAACGCCTCGAGGGCAATCTTCCTGAATTCTCTATTGACAATTATGACTATTGGAAATTCAGGGTACTTGCACATCTCTACTCTATCCATGATCAGATGCCACAGGTGATCGAGCATGGCCCAATCAGATTTATGAGAAATCTTCAGACGACCTGGCCTGTTGCTGGCAATGTACCTGTTCCAGCCGCCGGAGATGAAGAGGTGGAGAGGTCCGCGCTTAATTCTGATCAGATTAAGCAAATCGGACTGGATAATGTTGCTAAGAACATTATACTCCACACCGTTTCTTACGAGAATTTGGTCAGACTTATGCACCTGAGGACAGCTAAAGAAATCTGGGATACTTTAAAAGAGATGAGTGAGGGATCAGAAAAGATCAAGGAGAACAAGAGAGATCTTGCAATTAGGAAGTTCGAAGCCTTCCGGATGCTAGAGGGAGAATCCATCGATCAGATGGAAGCTCGGTTCATTAAGATGATGAACGAGCTAGCAACCCTTGGGAAGGAGTTTCCCAAGAGGGAGGTGTCTTCTAAAATCCTAAATTGTCTCCCTGAAAGATGGGACACAGGAGTAATCTTGTTAAAGAATACTCAGGACCTTACAAACATTCCTTACTCTCACCTATTCTCAGAGTTAAAGGCTCTGGAATTCGACCTCGATAAGAGAAAGAAGGGTGCTGTCAGTGAGGAAGTTAGTGAGGAGAAGACTCCTGAAAAAGAAAAGAGCGTGTCTCTTAAAGCTACTCCTGAGCCTGAGGCTGGATCTGGCTCCAAGTCTCTGAAGGACATGAACAAAGATGAGCTAGCCTTGGAGTACAGCCTGATGGCACGGCGATTCGAGAAACTAAACTCTCATTTCGGCAGGTATAAGAAATTTTATACTGACACCCGTGATCGCAGGTACTCCAGCCCCAGGAGATCTAGCCCCCGAAGAGAAGAAAGGAGGGGTTCAGATTCCAGGAGGGATCGCAATGAGCCTGAGAGACGAAGAGATGAGAAGAGGAGAGATGATGTGCCCAGAAGATCCAGCTCCAAACCTGAACGATCATCAGGGAGCAGGAGGGAATCATCTGATAAAAGGTACACTGACAAGAAGTTTGCTTCTGATGTAGATCAGTGCTACCACTACAAAAAGACCGGGCACTATCAGTATGATTGTCCGGAGCTCAGTGCTCGTGAGCGAGAAGATCGGAGAGCCAAGAGAGAGCTCAGGGCATCAGACCGGAGAGCGTTGCTTGCTGAGGATTCCTCAGATTCAGATGGCCCAGGACGCCGGTCCCCTGAACTCTTCTCCGATGAAGAGTATGATGACCTCTGCCTGATGGCAGATGATGAGGTATGTTCTTCTGCCTCTTCTCCTGATCACGCACCTGAGTTTAGCTCAGATTCAGCAGGAGAACTCGACCTTCAGCTCGCCCTAGAGCAATTGATGGTTGACTTCTCAAGACTGCAGGAGACTCATACTCACACAGTGGATGTGAATGCACATCTGAGTGAGGAGAACGATCGGTTAACTGAGTCTCTCAGAGTAAGAGATACTGAAGAAGCCCTCAGATTAGTACATCTTCAGGAAGAGCTACTTCATGCTCGGAACAAGCATGATGAAGCTCCACTGGAGGTAGAAAGACTGAAGGGTGTAATCAGCTCGCTGATTGAGACTTGTGACACGGACCTGTTCCTTGCTCAGGAACAACTGATGATTGAGCGAATTGCTCTGAGAGTGATGTTCGAAACTGTGTGGCAAGCTCGCATTTGTGCTGAGCAAACTGCTTGGGATCTTGAGCTGATCTCAAAGGAGAAAGCTCATGAAGAGTTGGTGCTTCAATACACCTCTGAAATTGAGGCCCTGAAAGAAACAAATGGGCATCTTCAAGTTAAGCTGAAGAAGTTATACACATCTACCCAAGTGGTTGATGAGTTGACAAGTTTCTCTCAGCTGACTAATGGTGCTAAAGCTGGGTTAGGTTATGATGCCTCAAAAGACCCAAAGGGCAAGAAGAAGAGAGGTGCTTCAGGGAGCAACTCTCAGAAGAAGTCTGTCCCTGTCCTAACTGATGACAAGAGCTCAAGTGTTGCTCATCAGAATAAAGGCAAAGGGAAGGAGAAAATGCCTGCTGAACCTGTCAGGCAAAGGACTGAGGATTCTAGGCCAAAACCTAAGGGAAAGGCCAAGGCTCCTCATCCTGAGTCAGGGAAGACAGATCAAGGGAAGTCCAAGGCTCAGCCTAGGAATCCTCAATCTGGGAAAAATTCTGCTCCCAGCACTTCTCAGGCCCAGCCTAGAAATGTTCAGAGCAGAAGAAACTCAGGACAGAGGAGGCCTCAGGCAAGGCCAAGGATTACTGAGGTCCAGATCTCTCAGACAGGGCACAGAGCCCATCAGGAGCGTCCTAATCCTCAAAGGAGGACAAACCAGGTGGCCTCTGAAAGGCAAAGGAGACCTGACTCCAGAAACACTCAGGCTAGACCTCAAGTGCCAAAAGGTCAGGCCCGAGCTGCTCCTTCTAGGGATCAAACTCAGCCCAATGCACCCAGGCCAAGGAGGAACAGGAGGCCCACCCCCAGAAATCAATATAGGGCTCCTGTATCTTAGGCTGACACCCATACACCCTCAACTTCCCAGGCACAAAGGAAGAAGAGAACTGTGTATGTTGATATTTCAGGGAAACAGGTTTACTCTTCTGATGCTATCAGAATTGTTAAACAAATCTGGATCCCGAAGGGTATGGCTGACTCAGTAGGACCCAATACGAGATGGGTACCTGAGGCCTGATTCTTTTCAGGTCACTGCGGGCTACAATAAGAGGAAGGAGGATCTGATGAAGGACTGGTACTTGGACTTAGGATGTTCCAGGCACATGACCGGATTTCGTGATCTCCTTCAGGATTATGTAGCTCAAGAAGGCACGCAGGTAACCTTTGGTGATAACTCTAAGGGTTTCACCAGAGGATTCGGAACCCTTGTTATTAACTCTGTCCGTGTACTTAATGTATCATATGTTGAGGGACTGAGACATAACTTACTCTCGGTTAGTCAGTTCTGTGACCGAGGATATAGTGTAGAATTTACATCTAACATGTGTCTTGTGAAGGACAAATCTACACTACAGGTTCTGATTACAGGTGTCAGGAGGGGCAATGTATATTTTGCTGACTTCAAGAGCAGCCCTCCTGAAACCTGTCTGGTCGCTAAGAGCTCCTCTGAGCTCAGTTGGCTTTGGCATAAACGTCTGAGTCACTTAAACTTCAAGATTATTAACAAAATCTCTAGACTTTCTCTTGTAGATGGTCTGCCTAATGAAGTCTTTAGCAAAGACCACGTGTGCGGAGCATGTCAGGAAGGCAAGCAAACCAAAGCCTCATTCAAGGTGAAGGAAGCCTTCTCTACTGACAGAGTGCTTCAGCTCCTGCACATGGATCTTTTTGGTCCAGTAACTCCTGTCAGCATAAATGGTAGGAAATATACCTTTGTTGTTGTTGATGATTATTCCAGGTACACATGTGTTATTTTCTTGCTGAACAAAAAGGAGACTCAGGTCAAGCTTCCAGAGTTACTCAAACAATTGAGTACTGAACAGGGTCAGAGTATAGTCAGAATCCGATCAGATCGAGGAACCGAGTTTATAAACTCTATTATAACTGACTTTTGTAGTAACCATGGTATAGCTCATGAGACCTCTGTAGCCAGGACCCCTCAGCAGAATGGGGTAGCTGAAAGAAGGAATCGAACCCTGAAGGAAGCTGCCAGGACCATGTTGGCTGAATCAGGACTGCCCAAGAAGTACTGGGCTGAAGCAATCAACACTGCTTGCTACACTCAGAACCGATCCATGCTGAACAAACAACACGCTCAGACACCCTATGAAACTTGGAACAAGAGAAAGCCTCGCATCTCTTATTTCCATATTTTTGGGTATAAGTGTTTCATCCTGAACAATGGGAAAGACCAGCTGAAAGCCTTTGATAGCAAATCTGATGAAGGAGTTTTCTTAGGATACTCCTCAGTCAGTAAAGCTTTCAGGGTGTATAACTGTCGGACCCTTTGTGTGGAGGAAACACCTCATGTTGTTTTTGATGAGACTGCATCAGGACTGAATCAATCATCCTGAATCTTAACACTGTGCACTCAGCCTTAACCACCAGTTTACTAAGCAAACTTAGAGAAAATGTTTTCAGAAACTAAAAACGAGTAGAATCTAAGGGCTCACTTTCCGCACCCACTCTGACTCACTGAGATAGTAGTCCAACTGACTTACTTCCAAGCGGTCAGTAGGTTTATTATCTCTACTGAGCTTCCGAGCACTTTACTCATACTCAGCTTATCTGACTCGTTACTGAACTGTCCATGCTGCCCCTGTGGACCTTCAGCATACTGAGTACTTCAGGAAATCCTGACTGAGTGTGTTAGAGCATTTTTCTGAGTCTTTCAGAAAAATCTGACATCAGTGTATTCCCCCCCTCATACACTGATTATACTCGTTTCGGGACCAACAATATTGATGTTATATTTTAAAATTTATTATATTTTGTGTAATGCATTTGATATGTATGATAAAAAAAAATAGAAGGGTAGGCAGGTCAGGGCGGGTAAAACCCGACGGGTTCGTGGGGCGGGGCGGGGCAGAGCGGGTCTCGGGTCCTAAACATTCTTGGCGGGGCGGGTCCTGGGACAGGCCAAACTCGTCTCAAACTCGCCCCATTGTCATCCCTATAATTACTGTACATCTGTCGTCATTTATATTTTCATTAAAAAATCTACATGCAAAGCAGTCACAGAGTTAGTTCTTAGCTTCCCATTTACATTGAAAAAATTACATACCAAGCACTCATTCTCATCTCTTTTAATTTCAAATCTCCACCACCTCTCTAAAAATCCTTAGAGTGTGTTTTGTTTAAGGGACTAAATAATCTATCCTGCTAAAACAGGATTATTCTTGCCAAAACATGCATATTTTGGCAGGAATAATCCTGTTTTAGCGGGATATATTATTTAGTCCATTAAACAACACACACATTACTCTAAAAACTCTCACTCAAATCCTCCCTCTCCGACAGCGAACCATTGTTAATTACAATGGTGTTTCAAGAGTTTTGAGATGATGCCCCCCTAAGGGCACCCTCTCTTCTTCTGCCCATCGAATTCATTTTAGATCCACTGTCTCCTAGACATAGATTGGTTGCACCACCGAGACGCTAATATGTTATTTGATCTGTTCACGATGCAGACAAAAGTATCAAATAATTTTTCAGAAATATTAAAAATTTGGTTAAAAAAATCAATAGTAACCGAAATATAATGCCACTAATATTAATTTTTTATACTTCCGCTTAGAGTTTTATACTGTTGATATATATTTGATATCTTTAAAATAATTTTTGAAAAAGGGGTGGTGCGTACGTACGTGTTATAGAAAGTGTTGTTAAAAATTTTTTAACATAAAAAACAACATACACAGTGAAAGACTCAAATTACACGTTTGCAAGGAAATATAAAAAATTTCACAGATTATATAATGTATAATATGTGAGCCTCATGGCGAGAAACGTTCACTTTAACAAAGTAGTGACAAAAATAAAGTTTACAAAAGAAACCCAAAATCAAGGTCACGTAGACCAAAATAAGATCCACACAAGGGATCCAAACAAGACCTAACTAGTAGATCAAAATAAGGAAATCATATTTACGTTTTGCCAAGTGGAATTGCTAATCCAAAACGACAATGTTATCCTACACTTAACCTAACACCTGGATGGAAGAATATAACTGTCTAAATCTTAAATAGACGAACTACTCGATAGTTTCTTGGTGTTATATTCCACACTTTGAAGTGTCTGTTGCCTTTTCTATTTATAAACATAGAAATCAACATCTACACTCCAATAGAAGCCAATAAATTAATAGGCTCCTCAAGGTAACTTCCCTCAATAATGTGACTTCCAAGTTAGTGGGATATTTGCCTACTTAAGCATCAACCGCTTGACGTGTAAGATGGTTCTGGAACTTCTCACATCTTCAATTTTCATGCCTAGACAAATACAACAACAAAAAAGTTATCACGGGTTAAGTTAGTCGAAAGTGCAAATTCTGATGTTGCCAGAAATATTTTGAACACAAGTCACAACATATTGTCAACATCAACAATCTCCCCCAACTTGACATTTCTACTACAACAAAAACTGACATTGTCTCAAAACACATTGGAACTTATCAGAGTATGTTTATAGTGGAACATAAAATTAACATTAACGCAAGCAATAAATTTTAATAGACCAAGGCGACAAGAAAATAAAATAAATAAAAATAGGAAATAAAATGAAACAAGATAGCTTACGGACATAAACACACAAGGTGCTTATGGACCAAACAATGCTATCAAGACAAACATAAAATATAGAATGACAGTATATGGCATAAAGCACACACAAGGTACTTATGGACCAAAAACAACCATCAATCATACATAAAACGAATTGGTTTATAAAGCACACACAAGGCGCTTTACACCAAAAAATGTAATAATGCAACAAAGCCTAAAATTTGTTCAAGCTAACCAATAGAAATAAAGCCTAAACTACTAAGAGTTTTAGACTAAAATATTACAATCATCAAAAGAAATAACAAAAAAATATAAATGAGCCTTAACACAAGTAAGAAATTTGAGATAAAAGTATGGGGAAGAAAACATTGTACCGTAACAGCTGCATCTTCATGAAACCTGCACTACTCCCCCGTACTTTAAGAATCTCCCCTTCAATGTTAGCTCTAATATTCAGGCATTAGCAACTTGTACTTGTGACTCATCTAGGACAGAAATGGCAACCAGATCAACTTCTTAAACAGTAACATGATATGCATCACTGGTATCTGAAGCATAATGTTCAGCAACATTTGCAGCAGTAATATCAACAACATCTTCAACAGCATCAGCAACGCACTCTCCACCATAGGATCTTTTAGATCCTCTTCCATCTTTTCCAACATAATTTCCCCTGATCCTCTATCATCAGCAACATCAGGACTCACTCCCTCTGTTGGAGTAGACAATAAGTCCTCCCGAAACTTCTTCCTGATCTTCAAGTCCTCAATATTGACAAGAAAATTATAAATTGTGTTCTACAAAGAAGAAATTTGAGTACGTATTTAATCAGAGGATAGTTGGACAGAGTGTACTGATCCTCCAGGTGGAATGTTGGCATTAAAGTTGCCAACATTTTCAGCAACTCTTTCCCAGAAATTTCTCCAGTGTAACTCATCATGTTTCTAAAAATGTTATGTCCCAAGTCAAATTGGTTGAAGCTAATATTGTACAACAAAACAGTTTGTTCCTTGGTAAGGACGGTAGTATTAGTGGATGACAACCAGTTATACACAACTAACTTATGTAGCACAGAGCATAAGCTAGTCAACTTTAAAGCATTCACTCGGTTTACCCACTTCACCACATGACCACCAGTAAGTACAGAGATAATTTCATCTAGATCATCAATAGTAGGTTCAAAGCGATTTCTAGCTCTCAATAATCCATTGATAATCCTAGGTGTAATCATGATCTTAAAATTTATGAACCAAGTATTACCATAGTGTCTTGAATTCTCTCTACCAGTGTGTTCCTTCAGGTTTGCATAAAACTCATAAATCTATTCAACATAGAAGGGCTTAGCAAATTGAACAGAATGAAGCAGATTCCTATCATCAAGATATTTCACCATATTCACCTTCTCAAAGTCAAATATTTTTATCAACTTCACAAAAATTAACAACCTAGTTCAAATTTTCTTATATTTAGCACTAGTCACATTAAGTATTCCCTATCCTCATCACTTTCAGATTCAGAATATTCAGAGGATGCATGTTCCTCATCGGATTGAGAGGGTGTACCAGAATATTCCTCAGATTATTGATCAGAATGTTTCTCAGCATCAATTTCTTCATTACTGGATGTTGCCATCAGAGAGGCAACATTTTATGGGATATCTTCAGTAACATCCTGCAAATTAGCCTTCTTTTTCCCTTTCTTTCCTTTTTGTAGTAATAAACTAATTCAGAGGCACTATCATTTCTGAATCAGTTTCCTCAAGGTTTTTCTATTGCTCTACATGTGTTACTTTTTCAGGTTGTAAGGCAGACGAATCATCTTCATCATTAGAATAAAAATTTTAGGTTAGCAGCAATTCTATCATCTGGAACATTTCTCCTTTTGTCAGAGTAATTGACCTTCTTTTCCATCGTCCTATATGAATGACGACACTTTTCTCCATGCAATGTAGTGTACTTTCCACTACCACGACTTTGAATTCTCTGTAATTTTTCACCTAAGTCATCGAATGCTGGGGAGTCTTCATCGGGATCAAACATCTTCATCTGAGCTTTCTTGTACATAATCTTCTGGAAATGCTAGTCTTTTGATTGGAGAGAGATCTATTTCCTCCTCACTAACCACGACGACAGGATAAATAGTCTGTAGGTATATTTGTTTGTAAGCTGCAACCATATCATCAATTGAAGCATCGCTTGAAAGCTTAATTTCGATTGGGTCGGTTTGAAATAGAGCAGGTTCAGAAGGAGTAGCATTTTCGATTTCAGGTGCAGGGTTAGTTGATGAAGATGGTGGATTTGTGATTTCCATCGACAGAGTGAGATTGTGAAGAGGAACCTCAACTGTTCCGATGGTAATTGATGGTGATGTTGGTTGGGATGCTAAAGCATTTTCAGTGGTATTTTGTGTTGAAGGTGAATAAGTCATTTGAGCAAGTAGATTGAGAGAATTTTAGAGAGAGGAAGGAGAGAGTTTCTGTGATTTTGATTGAGAATGTGAAGAGCTAGACAATGTTTCTTTCATCTGCATAAATTGAAGTGACCAAAATTAATAAAATAATTAATGAGAGGAACCAATAATTTGGGAAGAGATTGTGTTACCAAATAGTATTGCAAGTAATACATCATAGATGAAAAGCATGAATACATCATCACACAAAGTAATATTTTGCATAAGGCAGTTGGTTATAAATGAGATAAAAAAATAGAAAAACATTATGAAAGTTATTTTTTTCGAATCAAAGTATAACCCGTGATGTGGTGGTTGTAAAATTACCCATTATTAGGGACATAAGTGAACGTGCAAAATTAAAAAAATAATTAAGGAAAACAAAATCAATAACTACCCTTAATAATACTGAAACTATTTAAATAAAGTTGTTAATTAATTCACATAATTAATAGTTTATATAATTAATTTCTAAAAAATGAATAACTTTAAAGACTTAGCAATTTGCGAACATAGCCAATGTTCTCAAATATGTAGGCACACACAAAACTTAATATATGTTTTACATGAATTTGCTTCATTAGTGTTGCCCTTAATTTTTTATGCTTTCACATTTTAGTTCATATTGATCCATCTTTTCAAAAGAAAATATCGTAGTTATCAACTCTGTGCCCATAGTTACTAAATGGATTATGAACATATTGATGCAATTTTTATCACTTTTTGAAAATTGTACATCGTAGCCGCGATCTCCGTGTCTCATAGTTACTAAATGATTTAACATCTTTACGTGAATTTTTAATGGCATTTAAGAGATATGTGTCAAGAACTCTCAATTTTTTCGAACATGCATGTGAGAAATATAACTTATCTAAGCAAGTTATAAAGTAATTGAAAAAATTATACTTAATCAAAATTATGAGAACTAAAATAATATTGTCACAAATGTCGAGATATTTATTACAACTCTCATCCTAAATTTAATTAGACAGTGTATAAACCAATAGATTTCATAAGTGATGAAAATCTCTGGTTATCTACGGCTTTTATAAATTTATCCACGAGCTGTTTTTCAGTAGAAACATATTCTAACTTCACAATTTCTTTCTCAATAAGATCTCTAATTAAATAGTGTCTTATACTAATATGCTTTGTTAATGAGTGTTGTACATGATTTTTAGAGATATTAATTGCACTAGTATTGTCACACATCAGAGTAAGAATATCACAATTTAAACATAATCATCAAATATTTTCTAAGCCCAAGTAATTGAGTACAACAACTTCATGTTGCAATATATTCTGACTCAGCAGTGGATAGAGATACACAATTTTGCTTTTTGCTATGCCAAGAGATCAAGTTGTTTCCCATGAAGAAACAACCTCTATTGTGCTCTTTCTATCATCATCTGCCCAATAAGTATCACTATAACATAACAAGGAATTGTTAGTATCTTTGCTATACCAAATACCAAAATCACATGTTCCAGTAACATATCTAATAATCCTTTTAAAAACATTTAAATTTGATTATTTAGGATCAACTTGATATCTTGCACATAAGCATGCACTAAACATAATACATGGTCTGTTAGCATTTAGGTATAAAAGACTTCCTGTCATTAATTTGTATAATGTTGAGTCAATATTTTTGACAACATTATCTTCACACAGTTTTTGAGAGGATCCTATAGGAGTTTTCATGTGTTTAGCATTTTATAAATAAAATATTTTAACAGAATTTTTAGCATATTTACTTTATGAAAAGAAAATTTTATCTTTAAGTTGTTTGATTTGAAGTCCAAGAAATTAATTCAAATCACTAACCCTTGACATTTCAAATTTCGATGTCAATCCATTCACAAATTCTTTTAACATATGATCACATATAGAACCAAACACAATATCATGAACATATATTTGTGCAATCATTACTATGTTGTTAGCATGTTTAATGAATAAAGTTCAATCAGCTTCACCTCTTACAAAACCAATTTGAATGAGAAAATTTGTTAACCTACAGCTCTAGAAGCTTGCTTACTCCCATATAAGACCTTTTTCAATTTAAACACATGGTTAGGGTATTCTGGACTTTCAAATCCTTTAGGTTGTTCAACATATGCTTCATAAACAAGTATTCCATTTAAAAATGCAGTTTTGACATCCATTTGATGCAATTTGATATCAATGAAACATGCAATTGCAAGTAATAATCAATAGATTCAATTCTAGTTACGAGTGTAAAAGTTCATCAAAATCAATACATTCTACTTGATTATAGTCTTGAGCAACTATTCTAGCCTTATTTTTAATAATATTTCCAGATTCAACAGTTTTGTTTTTGAAAATCCACTTAGTGCCTATCATTTTAGCATCATCAGGATAGGAACTAATGTCCAAACATCATTACGTTCAAACTGATTTAATTCTTCATGCATGACATTTACCCAATTTTTATCTTTTAAGGCTTCTACAACATTATTAGGCTCAATTAAAGATGACATGCATATAGATCTTACAACATTACTTACCCTCACCTTTCCTCTTGTTTGAACTCCAGAGTATTGTTCTCCAATGATTTAATTTGATGGATGATTTCTCAAAATATGTGATGAAGGAGTTTTATCTAAAACATTTGAATACTCTTTAGGTTTTGACTTTTCAGAAAATATTTTCTCAAATGTTGGCACATTTTAAGTAGCATTTTTTACTCAAAAACTATATTTTCTTGGAATTTCAACTAAATGTGAAACATCCTCTTCATAACTTGTTTCTGCAAGACCAGAATCATCATAAAAAAAATAATATTAACAGATTCTTGCACAGTATCAGTCCTCAAATTATAGATTTTATAGGCTTTACTATTTCTAGAATATCCTAGAATGAATCCTTTATCACTTTTTGAATCAAACTTGTGTAACTGATACCTATCATTTAAGATGTAATAAACACAACAAAAAATATGAAAATACTTCAAATTTGATTTTCTATTGTTAAGGATTTTATAAGGAGATATTTTGGAATTTGCCCTAAGATAGACTCAATTTGAAATATGACATGCAGTGTTTAAGGATTCAGCCCAAAAATCTTTTTAACAAATATTTGGATAAAAGCATAACTCTTGTCATTTCTTGTAAAGTCTTATTCTTTCTTTCTGCAATTCCATTTTGTTGTGGGATTTTTTGTGTGAAGAAAAGTCTTGTTGGATACCCTTTTTCTCACAAAATCAGTAAAACCAACATTCTCAAATTCGCTATCATGATCAGACCTAATACTTTTCACTTTAGAGTTAAAAACAGTCTTGAATCTCTTTAAAAGTATCTGATTTTTCTTTAAGAAACTCAATCCAAGTGTATCTAGAGTAATCATCATTTATAAGTGTATTCACAAAGTGGTTCTAACAAAATATGTATTTACAATATGGTTCAAAACCCTGACAAATTAAATATCCATTTCTCCTCTGATATTTTTCAAATTTTGAAATCAAATTAAACTTGCCCTTCTCTCGCTCTTTGTCTCTCTCGTGGTGGAAGTTGGAGGCCGAAAAATAAAGCACGGCCAGGGAAGGTGGAAGGGGAGGTCGAAGGTGGAGGAGTGAGGCCGGAGGTGTAGTGCAGGGACCATGGACCATCAAGTCCGTTCCTCTGATATAACAATTGAATATTTTTTCCACCAATACTTTTAGTTTCCATTAGACCATCAAGTCCATAAGAAAACGTACAAAGCAACTTGTTGTTGAACAATGTGCCAATATTTTATGTGACACTTTAATTAGCTTACCCTTGTGGCATGCATCACAAACATTGATTTTATCAAACTTTAGATTAGGAAGACCTTTTACAGCTCATAGTCTTATCAAGTCTTGGATACCTCTATAATTAGCATGACCAAGTTTTTGATGCCAAAGTGCATTATCATCTAATTTCACACTATTGGAAGTCTTATTTGACTCAATCAAATAGCAATTATCTATAGACCTATTACCAGTCATGAGACATTCATTATCCTTATTGAGCACATAGCATGAATTTTTGTCAAATTTAATATGCAAATCATCATCGCATAATTGACTAAAACTTATCAAATTGGCACATAATCCATTCACATGAAGCACATTTGTTAACTTAGGAAAACCATGTACATTCAATGTACCTTAACCACCAGTTTTACCTTTTGAACCACCTCCATAAGTGACATTTCCACCATCATGTATTTTATAATTAGTAAGAAATTTAATATCACAAGTCATATGTCTAGAATATCCACTATCAAAGTACCATAGCCAGGAATGCATGCATGCTTTTAAGGAAGTATAAACAACATTGCATTTCATATCAGTCTCACTTAGAGCTGTCAAAATGGACTGGGCCCATTGGGCCAGCCCACCCCGCGATAATAAAATGAGGGTTGGGCTAAGGATTTCTAAGCCCGGTTGGAGGCGGGCCTAGACGTGTTGGCCCGTTTGGGTAGCAGGTTGGAAGGGGTTGGCTGTGGGCTGTGGGCTGGGGCAGGCCAGTCTGCCAATATATATTTGTTATAATTATATATAACATATGTGATATATTTTAATTATTTTTTAACTTTAAAATTTTTATATTACTTTTTCTTTCCATCCCATGTTCTAAACAAACCAAACACGTCCCCTCTCACTCCAAGAAGACCTAGCTGCTAATATTATCCCCCAACCAAACTCCCGCTACCGTGAAGCAATTGCAGTGCCGCTCACTCATGCAAGACACAATCCTCACTTTTTCAGTCGATTCACTTTCACACGCTTCACTCACAAATCACACCCCCTCACGCGGCCCTCTCTCACAGTTGTTCGCCAGTCGTGGTCCGCCAAGCATGCAACAAAGGTTTGTGTTCTTCTTTTTCCACTACTGTAATTATCAATTATTTATCAAACTTAACTAAGATATGTAAATTTCATGGATGCTGGCCTTAAATAATTACATCATTGTCAATCCAAAAGTCTAATTATACAATGTATGAATATAGGTTGTAGCATAAAATTTATGAGTATAT
>JAPKLY010000405.1:17204-47230 GCA_026898435.1 Prunella vulgaris
ATATCAGCACTTTAGACCAACTATTTTCTAGGAAGTGTGTGTCTTAAATTTAGTTATCTACTTTAATATGAAACTTGAAACCAAGCTTAACAAATTCTAACATTAAAAATTAATGAACTTTTAATTAATTAATTAGTTACTATATATTGTTCTTGTTCTATTCACAAATATATTAGTATATATATATATATATATATATATATTGTATGCATATAATCTTATTATCATGTATTAATTATTAATTACTATATATAAATGTATACATATAAGAAAGTTATGTATATTACTACTAATTAGCTAAACAACAGAATCTATGTATGTGTTTAGTTTTTAAAGATTACTACTTACAACACTTTTCATGATTAATTAAAATATTAAAATAGAAAATTACTACATCAGATCACTACTTAGAACGATAGATTATATATGTGTTTACAACAGCAGATTACTACTTACAACAATAGATTACTATATATTCATTTTCCATGAATAATTAAGTAGTGTTTTACTATGTCTTAAAATTTTCTTTTATTTATATTACAGGTGGAACTCATGAATTCTACTAAAAATATAGATGATATCACTTCAGATGGCAAGAATTCAGGAAAGAGAAAACAATATTATGATGTCTGGAACTTTTTTCCAAAGAAAGAAGTTGGTAAAGAATAATTTTCTGAGTGTAAGGGATGCAAGAGATTGTACAAAAGTGGGGGTAAAAAGTATGACACTTCTAATTTGAGAAGTCATATGGAGGTTTGCAAAGAATTGAAATTTCATGACGTAGGACAAATGTTTATTGATCAAGATGGTAAGCTAAAAAAATAAAAAGATGAACCCTATGATTGCACGTGAAAAGCTAGCAGTTGCTATGATTAAGCACGATGTGCCATTTTTATTCGTTGCATATGAAGGTTTCGTGTCCTTATTAAAGTATTTGTGTCCCACATATCATGGTGTTTCTAGGAATACTATTGTTTCTAATATTGCCAAACTTTATTTGAAAGAAAAGGTTAACTTAAATAAATTTTAGCTAATATTCCAAATAGAGTTTGCTTAACTTCAGATTTGTGGACAACATGCAATGGCGATGGTTATATTTGCTTGACTGCTCACTTTGTTGATGAAACTGCTCACTTTGTTGATGAAAATTGGAAGTTGAACTACAAGATTCTCAACTTTGACCATTTTCCTCCCCCACATTGTGGAGTTAATTTGGCTGCCAAAATACTCAAATGTTGACGGATTGAGGGATTCAAAATAAAGATTTTTCTTTAACTTTAGATAATGCATCAAGTAATGATTCTATGCAAACTCTTTTGAAGGAACAACTTATGGTGCACAATGGTTTGTTGTGTAATGGTGAGTTTTTTCACATTCGTTGTGCTGCTCATATATTGAACCTTATTGTTCGATATGGTTAAAAATTGTGTGATGGGCTTTGTTTAAGATTAGAGAATCCGTGAAGTATGTGAAATGTTTAGAAAGTAGGAAGAGAAAATTCGAAGAATGTGTGAGATTAGTTGGTGGTATTGACATTAGTGTTGGTCTGAAGTTGGATGTGCCAACTCGTTAGAACTCTACATATTTAATGCTTGATAGTGTCATTAGGTACAAAAATATCTTTTCTTCTTTACAAGTCCACGATTCGACTTATAAGTGGTGTCCTACATTCGATGAATGAAAAAAAAACAGAAAAACTATGTGAGTTTCTTCAACCATTCTATGAGACCACCAACTTGATTTCAGGTTCTACTTATCCTACTTCAAATGTGTACTTCATTCAAGTTTGGAATATTGAAACTTTGTTGAATTTGTTGAATGTGTTAGGGTTATACTAGAAAGTGTGCTTTTACTTTGTATAACTAAACTGAATCTTGAGTGTCATCTGAAAAAAATCTTTTATCACTGTGCTTTAGATAATATGAATGTTATTTATTGCAATCCGTTCAAATATAATAGTACAAGTTACAATGTAGATAAATGTGGTGATCCCCGTATACCTCACAGCAAGATCACATTATCAGTGTCTTGTAATAAGTACTATCTTCACAACCTAGATGGGATCTGAACACCCCATTGGTAAACGGTTGATGTGTAGATCCCAGATTGACTTTTCTTGACCAAAGGGATTGCACTAATGCATGATGATGCATTGAAAAGGACCTACAGAGAGGTAATTCTTCCGTATACTGATTTATGGGATGAAGAATTAGACATCAGTGGTCGTTTATTTCTAAACCTCTGTCCCTTAAATAGGACTGTTTGTAATCGGTGCGTGGCGCTATGATTTGTTATGGGTAGAGAGTCAATGAGACTCAATAATTTGCATCTTGGGCGACACCATTGAGAACATGACAGTTGCTAAGATTTAATACAGAGGAACGTGTGCTTGGAGAGTCTTGCATGATTAGTCCCCTTTGTGGGCTCTAAACGTTCACCATACTAAATATTGCAAGTGGAATTTGTTTCCGGTATGATGATAAAGAAAGGATGTCCTTACTTCAAGGTTAAGATGTTAAATTAATTAAAGCGTTCAGTGGCTTAATTAATTAACAGACAAGAGAATCTAAAACACAAGAAATAATGATAGTGAGCCGTATGATTGTAATATAGGTTAAGATGGATAGTGCAACATTAATCTTATAGTGGGGTGAGATTAATGTTAATGGGTTGAATGACATTGGGCTCAATATTAGAATTCAAGGCCCATTGGGAGATCTAATCTTAATTCTCCTAATGGCCCCTCAAGTAGCTAAATTAAATGTTCAACAATGAACAAGATGATTTAAAATAAAAAAAAATATTTTTATGCCCAAATTAATGTTATTTTTCAAAAAATTATGCATTTAATTCATGAGAAAATTTTATGAAAAATAGATATGTATTTTGAATACAAGAATATCTAATAAAATCAAGATCTCATTGAATTAAATACATACAAATTTTGAAATTATCAAAAATAAAAATCAAGATTAGATATTCAAGATTTGGAATATTTTATATTCAACATAATCAAGATTAGAATATTTAATATCCAAGATAATCATGATTTGGAATATTTGATATTCAAGATATTTGATCTTGAATCCTCATTATAAATATGAATGAAACAAGACATCAAGAACGCAATTTCTTGATTCCTTATTTTAAAAATTCAAGAGAGTGGGCAACAAAAATACTTTTTCCTTGTGTTAAAATTATTTATGTGGCCTCCCACCAGGTGTACGAGTAAGGGCAAGGGAATACTTGAGAAGACCTTTTAGGTTGATCAAGTTGATCGTGTGGATTCAAAATAAAGGGACTCAAGAAAGACTTTTTGGGGTGCTCTAGTTGATCCTACTCTTTCTTAAAGCGTTTCAAGAACGACCTTTTGGGTCTCAATTAAATTTGTCAAAGACTAGAGGTATAATTCACTTGAACCCCTTAGTTCCGCATTTGTAGGGATTTATGTATTTTTATATATTCATAATGTTTTGCATGCAAACCCTGTTGTTGAGGATTCAACTATTTGATTTAATTATGTTTACATCATATGATATTAATTGTGTGCTTAAATTTGTGTTTAGTGTATAATCCGAATAGATCCGGGCATTCGCAAAATTCCCCAACAAAATGAAGATATACAATAAGTGACATGTGTAAAAAAAAATGGTTGAGAAGTTTGATATGTATTGGAGTGAGTATAGTATTGTGCTTTCAATTGGAGCTGTCCTTGATCCACGAGTGAAACTTTAAATGTTGGAACAAATCTATTCAAGGGTAGAGTCAGATTGTTACAAAATGCCAAAAGAAGTTGTCGCTTGTGCAAAGTAAGTTGTATAAGCTTTTTGGGGAATATGTTAATGCGAGCAAGTCAAGTTCTTCAATCCCGTCTTCTCATGCATGCACATTAAATCAAAATGAACCAAGTAAAGCAAAGGGCAAGAGACTTTTTGATGTGAGTATTAATTTTATCCAACTTTACTTGCATCCTTTAGTTGGCAATATACTAACATATACTTTATGACAACTTATTGATTTCAATGCAGGATTTCAAAGCTCTTGACACTCAATCTACAAATGCTATTGGAAAATCTCAATTGGATCTCTATTTAGAGGAGCCAAAGTTTTACTTTAGACTCTATGAAGATTTAGATATCTTGGAACATTGGAAGAATCAAAATAATCGATTTTCAGAACTTGCATCAAGGGCATGTGATGTTTTGGCCATCCCAATTACTACAGTGGCATCAGAATCTCCTTTTTTCAATCGGTGGTCGTGTTCTTACCAAGTATAGAAGTTCTATGCTTTCTAATAATTTTCATTAGCTGATCTGCAATCGTAATTGGCTGCATGGTTATGAATGTAGAGGTAAATTAGACTATTTTAAAGATATTAAAATTATATTGCTTGCTTGATGCTTTAGTTTATTTTATAAGCACTGTTCTAAAAGTCGACCGACTTGGCCGATTAGTCGGCGACTAGTCGCTAGTCAATCCTTGGCCGACCCGATTTACACCAAGTCACTAAAGAAAATGTTTAGGGATAGTAGTCGCCGCCTAGAGCCCATTAGACAACGATTAGACCGACTAAATACCGACTAGACAACGATTAGATTGATTAAATGCCGACTAAGCCATTCCCGATTAGACATGTTTCTCCCCTTTAAAATAATTTTTTGGCAAACCATAAGTAATTATAATAAAATAAAATTAAAACAACTAAAATATTAATTTCCTTTTGATTTTTAAATTATCACTTTATTAAGTTTTGAGTTTCATGGTTGCTATCACTTATAATTTTAATATTGAAAGGTGGTGATGTAGATTATTTTATTTATTTTATAAATAATGTATTATTAATTTATTAAGTAATTAATTATATTTACCTTTTAGGTGCTTTCGATTAGTTTCCGACTAGTCGCTCTAGTCGTTAGACCCTAGTGATCCGACCGACTAGCGACTTTTAGAACATTGCTTATAAGTATATTTTTTTAATTATTACTTTTTGTACGTAGATGATGACTATGGAAGTGAAAGTACTAATCCATCTCTATCATGTGAGGGATCCAACTCTGGTGTATTTGGGAATGAAGACGAGAACGAGATGAATGGAGAAAACGAAGATGATTTTAATGATTGATGAGTTTTGAGAGACTTTATGCCTTGTGCTAAGTTTATGTCTTAATATTATAAATTTATTTTGTGAACATTATTTTACAAGACTTGTGAGTTGTGACTAGAGTTTGAAATTTGTATTATATTTTATGAACTTTACTTTATTTGAATTGTGAGTCTCATTGTGAGATTTTTATTATACATTATTTATGTGATTTTATATGATGAATTTAGTTGAAGTTATAGTAAATAATTTTTTTCTTTAAAAAGAAATGACCCACCAAAACCTGCAGCCCACCAATGAATGGGTTGGGTTAGGGTTTTTGCGGCCAGCCATATTTTCAGCCGCCCCGTCCCACAAAAAGGTGGGATTTTACGGGTTTAGAACCACCACATCCTGCCGGCCCATTTTGACAGCTCTAGGCTCACTGACTTTTTCATATTCAAGCATATGGAACCAGGTGGGTTAGCTAACCTAGCCATTGGGCCCCTCAATTGAGTGAGTGACTCAGGTTCAATTCCCTTTAGGAACGAATTAAGGGAGATATAAGATGATTTGGAGATAATTCTTGGAGTGTTTGGGGACTTGGTGAACTAACTTCTAACTACTAACAACTAACATTTCCAGATAAAAAAAATAATGTTGTGGCCTATCAGGCAACATATTACAAAATTCTCTAGACATTTTAAACTTAAGGTAGTAAGGACTTATATGACCCTTTTCTTGACAGAAATGATGAGAAAATATCAAAGATGGTCCTGTAACTTTGTTTGAGTCCAGATTTAGTCATTTATCTTTTTAATTTCTCGATTATAGTCCTTTTATTATAAAAATGGTCCTTTCCGCCGGAAATTAAAAAAATTGGCCGGAATTTACACCTGTTCCAGGAGAAAATATAAAAAATGGTCATGTAACTTTGTTTGAGTCCAGATTTAGTCCTTTATCTTTTTAATTTCTCGATTATAGTCCTTTTGTTATCAAAAATTATATATTAATTTTAAATTAATTTTTTTATAAAATGTTGAAGATTATATAATTTTATTTAAAAATACTTATTTTTTATTTAAATTGACTAATGTTTTTTAATAAAAAAATTAATTTATCAATTTAAATACTACAAATTAATTTCATAATAAAAATATTAAAAAATGAAACGAGCGGAGGAATTAAAAATTATCGTAAATATTTTTTTTTTTTTTTATATCTTTAGTATCTTGTGTAAAATGAATACTATAATTTATAAAAATTTCAATATGTGAACAAAGATTAATTGATAATCAGATTGATTATCATAACATACACTATATCTTTAAAACAAAATACTTAGAGTTGTCACATGCGACCCACATATATTTCACAAATTAATATAAATCATAGAATTAATGACAAATTATTATATGAAAATAGTTTGATAAACTTATATAAATAGTTTTATAGTATCAAAATTTCGTTAGAAGTATCAAAATTTCATCAAAAGTATAAAAAATTTGGGTACAATAATATTATAATTATTATTAGTTTTATTGATTTCAACTTTTGATACTTTTGATTAAAATTTTAATACTTCTGATCAAATGTATAATACTTTAAAACTGTTTTATGATAATATTATCGTGAATAATTTTATAAAACCTACTCTAATATAATTCAAAGATTTTATTATACACAAATATTTTCTTTTACAAATATAATGACAAGTATAAAATGGTTGATTTTATTTGAATTATTTTACTTTTTTTTATCATTTTGATACAAATCAAATATAATTTTGATCAATAATATCATAGTTATTGTTTGATAAAATAATTTAAAATTAACGGTTTAAACATTAAATTTAGCAACATTGAATATTAGATTCAAGTCATTTTAGTTAATCATATTAAATTGTTACTATAATAATGATAGTGATATTTGAATACTTATTTTTAAATTGTGCAATCTAATTAGTAATATCAAATCAGAATAATATATCTCTTAGAAATAGTAATTATTTTGAATCAATAAATTCATCATATTGAGAATATATATATATATATATATATATATATATATATATATATATTTAAAATATGTTGATCTCGAATTGAAATAAAATGTTTATAAATTTAAAAATTTAGAAGTTCATATATATTGTTTGAGATTTTAAAAACTAAAGTATAAGACCAAGAATATTAAAATATTATAAAATTTAGTTTATTATACTTAAAGAAAATAAAAAAATATTTAAGATATAATTTTGTTCCACTTGTAATGCAAGGTTTACATTTAAATAAATATTAAATACTAAATACATTTTTTAGAATAATTATATTTAAAATAAAAAATAAGTATTTTTAAATAAAATTATATAATCTTCAATATTTTATTAAAAAATTTAATTTAAAATTAATATATAATTTTTAATAACAAAAGGACTATAATCGAGAAATTAAAAAGATAAAGGACCAAATCTGGACTCAAACAAAGTTACAGGACCATTTTTCACATTTTCTCCTGGAACAGGTGTAAGTTCCGACGGAAAGGACCATTTTTTATAACAAAAGGACTATAATCGAGAAATTAAAAAGATAAAGGACTAAATTTGGACTCAAACAAAATTACATAACCATTTTTTATATTTTCTCCAGAAATGACATACAAAATTCTTACAATTTAAACACTGAGTAGTAGCAGATTTACTATCTTCTGCCTTAACAAACTTTATAGGCATATTATCACATGCAGATTTTGTAGAATTAAGATCATATATTTAATACCTTCTTTACCTACATTTGCAATCATTGAGGTATCTTGCAATTTTTCTGTGCCTTCGGTAAACTTTTTGAAGCTTAGAGTTGAGCTTTCAAGCTGTTCTTTTAACTTACAAATCTCAAGATCTTTCCTAGTTAGTAAGATCTCCATCTTTGTTACTGACCCCTTTAAGTCATCATTCTCTTTGATGATTTTGTGAAGATCAGATTCAGTATTTATTTGTTCACCTTTTAAATCATATATTTCTGAAATAAAATCATTAAACAACTTTCATCTGGATTGACTTTGTTCGATGTTGTCACAAATGTTGAAACATTCATCTCAATATCAGAATTATAATTACCCAGTACATCATCATAAATAATTCTAGCAGAGATAAAAATTCATCATCTTTTTCAACATCATGTTCATTATCAGATTCATTACTCAAGATAGCATTAAAACTCAATTTTCTTCTTAGTAAAGTGTTAGGACATTCATTTGCATAATGACCAAATCTAGTACACGTATCACACTTAACATTTTTTTAATACTCAAATCAAAATTTGATTTACTACTCCTATTGAATTACTTATATTTGTCAAAACTTTCCTTTTTATCAAACCCTTTAGGAGTAATGTTACCTTGATTCTTATTCTGAACATTAGCTTTTAATCTGTTAACTTTATTTTTCAGAAAAAAATTAAACTGCTTTGTTAATAAAGAAATATTGTCGGAACATATTTCAGAACATTTTGCATCAGAATCAATTACATTAACAAAAGATATATTTTTAGAACTAGAAGAAGCATAATATCTTAAAGCAACAAAATTTTTATCAGATTTTGCTTCTTCCTTTTACTCGAAATTCAACTCATAAGTTTTCAAAATACTGCTTAGTTCATTTAAACTCATAAAATCAGTGTTCTTAGCCTCTGCAATAGCACATTTTTTTTTTGGCAAAATGTTTTGGAACGGTTCTTAAAACCTTGTGAACTAACCGAGTATTAGAGATAGGATCACCTAGTGAATGAGATTCATTTGAAACTTCAGTGATTCTTTCACTATAAGAAGAGATATCTTCATCATCCTTCATCTTTAAATTCTCAAATTTAGTACCAAGCATTCAAAGTTTTGTCCTTCGAACACTTTTAGAACCTTCGCAATGTTCTTGCAAACGGTCTTATGCATCCTTTGCAGACACACAATTCAAATTATCTTGAACATAGAAACATCAATTGATGTGAATACAACTTTTAAAACTTTCGAATTGTAGTTAGCTTAACTTGAGCTTCATTGTCATCGTCGACTAAATTTAATGGTTGAGACCAACCATATAAAACACTCCTCCATGTTCTTTCATTAAGAGACTTAATGTACATTCATCTTTGGTTTCCAATATGCATAATTGGTGTCATCTAAGATTGAAGGTTTAAGCGTGGGAGTGAGATGATACTCCATTGCAAACTCAAATACACACAAACACAAGATCTTTAACTAAGTGTGTCTATTTTTGGCTCTGAAGACACTTAAAAAGGGGGTGATGTGTATGTGTTATAGAAATTGTTGTTAAAAATGTTTGAACATAAAAGACAACACACAAAGCGGAAGACTCAAAACACACACTTGCAAAGAGATATTAAAATTTTCACATATTATACACTGTATAATATGTTATGCTTCATGGCGAGAAATGTTCATTATAACAAAGTAGTGACACAAACAAGATTTACTAAAGAAACCCAAAATCAAGGTCACGTAGACCAAAATAAGATCGTCACAAGGGACCCAAATAAGACATAACAAGTAGATCAAAATAAGGAAATCATATCTACGTTTAGCCAAACAGAATGCTAATTCAAATCAACAATATTATGCTAAATGCCTATACACTTAACCTAACATTTGGTGGAAGAAAATACTAGATCATAAATAGACGAATTACTAGATAGTTTCTTGGTATTATATTTCACACTCTGAAGTGTCTGATGTCTCCTCTATTATAGATGTGGAAATCAACATCTACACTCCACTAGAATCCGAGAAATAAACTCCTCTAAGTAAATTCCCTCCATGATGTAACTTCCAAGTCAGTGGGGTATTTGCCTACTCAAGCATCAATTACTTGACGTGTAAGATGGTTTTGGAACTCCTCACATCTTCAACTTCCATGCCTAAACAAATAGAACAACAAAAAAATTATCACGTGTTAAGTTAATCGAAAGGGCAAGTTTTGATGTTGCCAGAAATAATGGGAATACAAGTCACAACGCATTGTCAATATAAAAATTTTTATAATAAATTTATTATGAACAATTTTCATATAAAATTTTACCTTTTCAAAGAAAAAAAAACAAAACAAAACTAAGCAACCCCTAAAAAAATGTGTGCTTAATTGTAAATTTTAAAAACTTATGTTGTAATTGCTAAACGTGAATGGATCACCATATCTTAGGACTGTTGATTTTACTGCATCAATTTGGTCGGAAAAATAAGGGGGACTTACTACTAGGGCCAAATATATTAGTAAAACCACAAGTAAGGCCTCATATGTCTAAAGATTACAACCAGAGCCAAATTATAGCCTTGCATCATTTAAAGATTACAACTCAGCCACATCATTTAATGCATGGACTGAAAAACGTGTGTTCCATTGAGTATGAGATTGAACTATACTACATATGTGTTCTAGGAATGATGGATGTGTACAAATGATGTAATGTTATGTCAAATCATACACTGTTCACATCAAATCATACATTATTCAAGTCAAATCATACATTGTTCACGTCAAATCGTGTACTGTAGCTGTCACATCTCATAATTATCCATTTCCGATAACCGATAATACAATATGCGTATGTACCATTAAACTAATTATTGTACTATAGTTATTATTGTGATATTTTAGAATTTTTCGGACGGCAAAATTTCTGGTCAATCTTTTTTCCGACGAATCACATGTATACTATTGAATTATTTAATGTACTATTGAATTTGCGTCTGTACTTAAATATGTACTATTAAGCATATGTGTGTACTGTTATCTATAGGAGTGTACTATGGTACATATAATTGTACTTCAGAAAAACTTATATCCATCAGGGGGTTGTTATAGTGAAACAAATTCATAAGTTACCTAGTTCTGCAACATTTTGTTAATTTATTCCCATGAAATAACAATCAACTCACTAACCATAAAAGAGATATAAAAATTTGCCAAGATCTTATAGTATTATAATCTTTCTTAAGTGTATCTAATATGATTGCTTACATGATAACGATATCATATCGTAAAGAACACCCAATCCAAAGAAAGCATAGAATGACCAGAAACAAAGATAAAGCGATCCAATTCCATATTATAGTAGCTAGAAAATAGTAGGATGAGTATATCAAGAACATAATATAACTTCACATTGCTGGAGACCCCAAAAAACTGCAGGAGAGTTGAACAAGACTGATAATGATGATGCACAAAAGCTAGCATCTAAAAATAGTTACGAAATTTAAATAACAATATTCAGTAAACTTAGCATCATCAAGTCACTACACTTGCGGTGATTACAAAAATTCAAACAAAATTCGTTAATTCAACATATCAATTCAGCACTTAAATCCCCGAAGCTCTACTGATAACAAACTACCAACAATATCTGGTAAAATTACCAAGAAAAAATAATCAAATCGAAGAAAATTGGGCTAATTACTCACGAAAGAGGAAACAATCGGTGACAGCACCAGCTAACGAAAAGTAGACGAATTGACGAAGGCCTAAATCGAGGAAGGAATCCCATTTTTCAACGAAATCGTAATTTGCAGGTATCACACCTTTTCGCCAGGTATCACGCATTTTCGCCAGTTATCAATGAATCTTATTTTTTCAATGAAATTGTAATCTGCCGTTTCGCCAGTGTCTCATTTCGCCATTACGGAATGACACCTATTCAAAAAATTAATTTTTTTTAACTGGAGACCTATTCAATCTTTGTACAGCAATGGAGAGAGAAGACCTATTCAAAAAATTGCCTATCCCGTCGTGCCGCCACTGTTAGCTATGTCGCCGGAAGAAGACAGAATCGTCCCTTGTTCTCCACCGAATCGCACCGCATGGAAACGCGACTCACAGCCACGTCGACTCTCACTATCATACGTCGCACCGTCGCACGTTACTGCTGGAGTCGGCGTGGCTGTGAGGCGCATTTCCAGGCGGTGAGTCGATTGCCAGCCATCGACACCGGAATATGCACATCTCAATCCACCCCTGTACCATCTCTGTTCGCTACCAGTGGCGCTGCCAGACGAAGCACGGAACGAGAAATTCGGCGCCGGAAGTGCCACAACGACTCACCACCAGCCTTACTCAAGTCGTCGCTTCCCTCCTCCGTCGGAATCCCAAGCCATCGCCCCCAAAATCAGTGTTGTGAACAAAACCGCAAAATCACCTATAGATGGTGCCTGAAATTTTTATAGTGATGGTCGCTGCTTCCGTATTCCGACGAAACAGAACAATCAAAATCCATGAATTGGAATGAGTATATTATACCATAGCACAAAAATAAATTTGAAATTTGAATTTCAAATTATGGAATAGAACTCAGATTCACCATATCTATGAATCCGGAGTAGTGGAAATATTTTCCCTTTTGAGCTCTAATTGATTTGACGTTGATTTGACTTGACGTGGTGGGGTATCACAATTTAGGGGCAATGTCGTTATTAACTTTACAATTGGGGTTGTTTGTAAAGTTAATTGACTCTGTATGTTATTCTTGTACAGTAGAGGCTCTAATTGTGATTCAACTAATAATAAAGTCCCCTATTGTAATTTTCTCGAAAAATCATTCCAAAACATTATTTAACAAAGTCACACGGAGATTTTCCTGTAGAAATTTTAATTTACATAGTTAGACATGACCAAAATTACACCATTTTTAAGTATCATATTTATCTTTTCTAAAAACTCTAAAGCTCCATTCGATGGATGAATTTGAAAATAAATGGATTTAAAGAAAACATATGTAAGAAATCATATATTTCAAGTTGATAATTATAAAGAGATAAGAGATAATGGAAAAAATAAGGAGAAATAAAGATGGAACTGGGTAGAGAAGAGAGATTTCATAAATTACATGATTTTAAAAATAATTTATAATTCTTTCATTTTAAACATAAACTCAAATTTAAATATTTATAAATTCATAAAGAGAGTAATTTTTTGTATATGAAATGGACGAATTTTAAATCCAAATGAAGCCTAATTTTCTTCCTTCCCCTTGCACGGCTGGACATAGCAAAAGCAGCAAACTACTTTTTTTTTTCTTTTCAAATTCCATCTTCCTCCTCCTTCCCTTCTCCCCCTTTCATGGTTGCACACAGGAAGCAGTTCACTTTTTTATTCTTCTTCTTTCCTAGTTCCAGCACCACACCCCCAATTCCTCATTTCTCTCCCTTTTTATATTAGATATTCGCCTCTTTCAACTGATCTATTTATTTATATATTTTTTCTATAATCATAATCATCGTTGCATCTGTCGACCAATCCAAACCCAGGTAGGTTTTTTTTTTTCCATTTTGTTCGAATTTGATTTCACAAAAATGTAAGATTTCAAAAAAATTTTGTTTTATTTCAAAAACTGACAAATATTCTGTGAATTTTTTAATAAATTATGCCTTCTTTTGAAATTAATTTTCAAAAATTATATCGTTTGAAAAAATTATTTCCAGAACTGGTTTTTAAAGAAAAATTATACTCCATAGGGGAAAGAATGGGGGATTTAGTATTTTAGAGCCAGTTGGCACAACTGATACCGACCGGTGACGTAGCAAAGGCATTGGTGATATTCTATGTTAACTGTGTCCAGTCGGAGGCACTAGAGCCGACAACTTCCTTTAATTTGCATGCATGCAAGTATCATTGGTGCTTTGGAAATTTTGACGTCTCCTAATCATTTGCAGAGACTCCCTACAAATAATGGATTAACCCTCCAATTTTTGAAGTTTTTTTTTTTTTTTTGTACTTCAGTTATATGTAAATTTTTGGAGCACATATTTATTCTTATATTATTATTTTATTAAAAAATTATTTCTTGAAATTTTTGTACAATAATAGGTGTGCTAATAATTTGAGACAGGAGAGTAATATTTTTCATGTGATAATGGAAAACAACTTAGTGGTTCTTGGATGGAGACTTTTGGAGGTGGGGAATGATAATTAAAGTCATAGTAAAAAGGAAGATAGAGAAATAAAATATTTATTTGAGCAAGTATAATGCACTTGCTTGTGGTAAAAAATTTAATGAAATTAATAGATAAGAAATTTAATGAAATAAAAACTTTAATGAAATTAATAGATAAATTAATAAATTATAGTAAATAAGAAATTTAATGAAATTTATTTGAGCAAGTATAGCACATATTTAAAGTCATAGTAAAAAAGAAGATAGAGAAATAAGAAATTTAATGAAATTAATAGATAAATTAATAAAATAAATTTAGTTTACATTTATTTTGATTGATAAAGAATTATTTTATTCAGAAGAATTGGGTAACATGTACTCCCTCCGTCCCATAGTAACATGCAAGGGAGGGAGGACACACAATTAAGAAAAAAAAAACATTTTTTTGCTTTCTATTGTATATTATAAGTGTATATTTTAAGGGTAATAGTATTGAAAAATATTTTTATTTTTTGGCTTGCAAATTCTTGTGAGAAGTCCCGAAAAGAAAACTTGCAAGTTTCTATGGGACGGAGAGTATATATTATGCTAATTCTAATTAAAATTAGATTTTATTTAATTTAAATATTTATTATAATTTATTATTTATATAATTATATTTAAAATTTATAATATTTAATCCGTGGAGGATTTCTAGTTGGGAAAATAAAAACAAAAGGAAAGTAAATATATATTATTTTTTTTTGAAGTAAATATCTTAAGTGGAAAAAGTATGAGTAATGAATTATTCTGCATTATGAAACCTGTGAAATTTTAATTCCAAATGTAGAATTGTTTGAAAAATTAATGCTGATCAAAATGGTCCTATAGTAAAGTGCCAAGTAGCATTTAGTGATGTGGCAACTATGCAAAACTATTAACTCCTATCTGCAAAAGGATGTTTGCATTTTTTTTTTTTTTTTCTTTTGAAAGGAATTGATTCTAAGAGAAAGCATAGAATATCAAGCTGAAAATGTAGAATCTATTTCCAAAAAGAAAATGCATATTTTGTGAACGGACGAAAAATAAAATAGTTCATAAATTTAGTGAAAAAATAGAGTATTTTTTTTCTAGAACTAAGTTTTTTAATAAAATTTATTTTCAAATTGAAATTTTTCAATGGTAACAATTTCGAATTGAATTTTTTTAATAAGACAACGACCTTTATCTTTTACATGATCTAGTAAATAGTGTTGAAATATTTAAAAAAACGAAAATGAGGTGGGTATGGTTTTTTTTCCTAGGAGGGGAATGGCTTTTTTTAATTTTTTTCACATGTCTTTGAAATGAACAAAATTATAATGTGTGTACTATCAACAAAAGTGGGTGCGTTTAACCTACCAAAATGTTATCATTGGAAATATCAGGGTAATTTTAAATAGAGGTGAACAATTTTATTTCGGCCCATTAATTGCTTTGGATTTTAGAGCCCAATTAGGCAAAGCAATCATCATACCAGTATTTTCATAACTGGACCGGTGATCAAACCGGATAAGGCACCGGTTCACGATTCAACAGGTCCAACTGGTTGGATCGGCGGTTCAACCGTTAAAGTAATTTATACTTATTTTTTAATATTTTCTATGTTAAATAAAATAAATATTCACTTATAAAATTAAATAATTACAATATAGTCATAAAATAACACCACAAAATACAATAGATACAAAATAACTCAATCAAAGTAGGTTTTCTTTAATTTCTTTTTAGTTCTGCAGCAGTTAAGAATTTTTTTTTTTTAAATTAAGGTTTTGATTTTGATTTGATTAGGATTGAGAAGACAAATAAAAATAAGTAAAAATAAATAAATATTAATATATTTTTAAAAATATAGCCGGTTCGATCGGTTTTTAGCGGTTCTTATCGGTTTAGAGCGGTTTTGACCGGTTCAACCGGTTGAACCGGCCGGTTCGGTCCGGTTCTGAAAACAGTGCATCATACAACGTATCACATTTAATGTTGTCGCTCACAATTTTAACTTTTTTTAAAACAGTAAATTTTGTAGATAAGAGTTTCCAATCACTCTCTAAATTGGGTTTTGCAGAGCACCCCACTCTAAATTACAAATCTTCTCCAACATAGCACTATATTATGAGCATAACTTGTGTAAAAATTTCTACCTTAAAAACTTTATTAAAAATACTCAAAAGACGCCGCTACTCTTACTAATGGAGACCATCCATTTCGGCGAAGTTGTTAACTAAAGTTTCGGCTGAATTTTCGGTGATTGGATATTGCATATGCTAATATTGTTTAGCATTTCAATTCTTACTGATCATGACTTAAGGTAATATTTCAATTTTCTTTTATTTTAGTTTTTTTTTTATTTTTTTATATTTAAAATTGGTGTATTAATTTAATAAAATTCAAGTAATATTATATTATAAATATAAAAATTCTTTCTCAAATTATATTACTATATAGATAAAAGAGTGTTATTAAAAAGTAAAATTTGTGTTACTAATCCTTAAAAAAATTTGTTTTTTACTTTTAAAATAACTATAAAATGAATATATAGTTTTGCAAAAATAATATGTGTTACTTAATTTCTTTTTTAATTCTTTTTATTGATTTATGTTACTAATATGTTGTTAATATAATAATACATTTTAATGCCTTATATATGTTACATAAGTACAATATATATTTTTCTAAGAATAAATAAATATTTGTAATTATAGTAACACACATTCAATTTTATAGTAACATACATTTGCTCTAATTGTAACACAAATTTGCTCTCCAGTTTGTGTTACTACATGGACAAATGTGTGTTACTTAAAGAAAATATGAATTTTTATAAGAATAAATATGTGTTTCTTATTTATTCATCATCCCCTTAAAATCTAGGTATATTGAATCATGTAATAATACATTTTTTACTATTTTATATATTTTATTATATGAAAAAAATTATTATTTCTATAATAATAAATAATATATTTGTGAAAAACTAATATTTATAATTATAGTAACACACAATCAATTTTTATATTATATAAAAATATTTATTTTATAAAAATAAATAAATATATGTAAAAAGAATAACATTTTATATGATAATAACACACACTTGCTCTAATTGTAACACAAATTTGCTTCCTTGTTTGTGTTACTACATGAGCAAATGTGTGTTACTTTAAAAAAAATTAGTTTTTATAAGAATATATATGAATTTATTATTTATTCATCATCCCATTAAAATCTAGGTATATTGAATCATTTAGTAATACACTTTTTACTATTTTATATGTGTTGTTATATGAAAAATTAATTATTTCTATAAAAATAATAATATATTTGTGAAAAACTAATATATATTCTTATAGTAAAACATATTTTACTCTTTATATTATATAAAATATTTATTTTATAAAAATAAATAAATATATGTAAAAAGAATAACATTCTATATGATAGTAACATACATTTGTCTTAATTGTAACACACATTTACTCTTCATTTTGTATTACTATATAGGCAAATGTGTGTTACTATATGAGCAAATACATGTTTTTAATTTAATCATTATATTTTGAAATCTAGGTATATTGATTCATGTAATAACAATTTTTTTTTTTACAATTTTATATGTGTTACTATATAAAAAAATAATTATTTCTATAATAATAAATAAATATTTGTGGAAAAATAATATTTTTTTATAATAATATATATTTTACTCTTATATTATATAAAAAATAAATGAATATATGTAAAATAACAATATTTAATATAAACAAATTTTATTTTTTAGTAACACGTGTGTCTATATAGTAATACAGTTTAGAAGTGAACTTTTAAATTTATGATATAATATTATTTAATTTTTTTAGCTAACATATTAATTTAAAAAAAAAAAAGAAAAAAAGTTATGTGGTTTAAAAAAAAAAAAAAGATAAAAAAAGCATGCTGGGGCCTAGGAGGTTTAGCGAGAATAAATGCGCAGGAATAAGTTAAAAATTTTGGAAGGGTATCTCCGTTCATTTTTCTTTTCTTAAGTTTATTTTAATAATTTCTAATAATATTTTAACCTAGCCAGGACATAACAGAACTCAAATCAAAATATCCCTTGTTTAATAATCAACTTCTCAAGAGCCAAAATATTAATAATAATAATAATAAATAAATAAACAAGAAAATAGATGCAGATTCCGAATAAATATTTGATTCAAAGCGTCAACAACCATACAACAAAAAAGGCAGAGCAGCAGCACATGTCATAATTAACTACTATCAGAGCACATGCACCAACCAATCAGTAGCACCTTCTACGTAGATATTATTGTTCCAACTACCAGCAACCAACTCTTTATTCACAAGTACAAAGCCATCACAAATAACCAATGACTTACTTTCAGGTCAGATGTATTAGCGAGCCATTTGGATAACTCAAACTGCACTAGCCAACCCCTTGATGCAAAACAAAAACCCACCTCAAATTTCTGATTCTCAACATCTGTGAAGAAAAAAATAAAATGAAAACGCCTCCTCCGTCCAAGATAAAAACATGCGTCTGTATAAAGGAAGAGTGGTTACATTATTACCTGGATGGAATCATTGAAAAGAAAAGCTGTATCACTACGCACTTCCTTATTTGAATTCAGATCAATCAATCTACCCTACGTATATTGATTCTGTTGTTTCTTTACTGGATAAAATAAGCCCGGACCGCCTCCACTACTGGGGCCCGGCACATCGGGCACTTCCCTGTATCATAGATCAGTTTTTCTGCACACTTGGAACAAGTGCACATATGCCCACATCTGCATAAATGGAAGAACGTTTTTTAGTATTAAGTTCACTTTTTTTTTTTTCTTGTAATGATTATCATAGGCACATTAATTACCTGTACAGTAAAGAATCGATGTTACTATCACGACATAGGCAACAAATTCCTCTCCTTACATGATCCAACTGAGATTCATCATTAAGAGTAACTCGTCCTTTTGATGCATCTGCATATGATATTGCACATGCAAAACAACAAGTTATCATCTCGGAGAAAAGGAAATCAAATTATGATGGTAAACTATTTAGGTACTCAAAAGAAAGAGGCCAACAGGTTACTAATATTAAGAAGGAAGACAATTTCTACATAAGCCAATAAATAGATAAGATCAGAAAATCTATGCATGATTGAACGTTCATATAAGTTGAAAACTTGCCTCTTGTTAATATTGACCGGTTTAAAGCTGCTGAAACCTCTTGGCGAACTGAACGCTGCAACTCTATTTGCATATCCATGCATTGTTCCAGTATACTTTGCATGTTGTTCAATCTCTGCTGAAGTCTAACCATGTCAATCCTCAACCCGTTCACCACCTCCCACTCCTAACATGTAACCAAAGGGGCTTGTGTAAAATACTGTTCCTTGACAAAATTCTACGTCTTGATAAAACATATCATGCGTTAAAACCCCCTCTTAAAGCCAATGGAACATTTTAACATGCATCTTATTTGAATCCCACACTTAAAAAATTTTAAAAATAAGAGCAAGCGTAAAAATCCAAGGAAGCTTGAGGTTACCGTTCCCAAGTGCTGATTTAAGTTATTGTGTGGCAGATTTTCACCCTGCAGCTCCTCATCCCAAAGTGGCTGGGGAGCAGTGACAAAGGTAGAAGAAGCAAATGAATTAGGAGCGTACATATCTCCATCAGCAGCATCAGAAAAATCCAAAGCTCGATCACCATTATTTTCCTGTCCATGGTCTTGCTCAGCAAGGCTAGGAGATGAAGATGCATTGTCCAGTTCCCAATCACCAGATGCATGACCTTGCCTTTCCACATGAGATTGTAGCACCTGATCTAAACTCTCACGGAAACCACTTCGAAGAAGACTAGAAACACGTCTCCTGCATAAGTAAATAACATATGGGCTACTTGAAAGTAATAAATTCAGTGGGTGAAATTACATAAAGTTTATTTAATACAGTGAGACACATACCTGCTGAAAAGCTCACGTAGTTCAATATTGTGGACATTATCATCATCTGAGAAATAGTATGTATCTGTTCTTTCAACGGATGGACCTACTTCACCGGAAGGCATCTCAAGCCAGCTATCTATAGCCTCTTGCAAATCATGACTTCTCCAATCTTCATGTGATCCTTGCATCTGATCTTGTTCCAACACATCATTACCAGATATTTCCTGGAACAATTGATTAGATACTGAATCTCCACTACCATTCACCCATTCTGTATAATCAGCACTAGTTACCTGTTGCCAGGCAATCTCTTCAGTCACAGTTACTGACTCATGGAACTCATCCATTTGAGATGAGGTATCTAACCGAGCAGGCTCATCTGTGTTTCTTTCAAAGTCAGCATTATGAGCAGTTGCTTCAAGAATAGAACTTAAACCACTTCTTGATTCATAACGTTCAAGAAATACATCGGGTCCACTATAATTTATATCCTCAATTTCTAACGGAAATTCACTGGTTATCTCTTCTGCATGTCTACTAACAGCACCAGCAACCTCAGCAGCTGATCTCTCTTGCTCGGTTGCCTCACCATCGAAATCTTGCTCCTCTGTGTTAAGAGCAATTCTAACATCAAGAGTCACTTCTTGCTCGTGTCCCTCATTTTCTGGAGACATTTCGTACTCATTTCTCCTGTTGCCCAAAGCTGGATCCTCTATTTCAGTTACATCTCCATATTCCAAATGGCTCAAGTTTCTATCAGCAGCAATTTCTGAGTCTGGTGAAGTAGAAATACTTGACACATGATTTACTCTGCATGTGTACTCTGATTCACCATTGTTTTGATCACCAAATGATGTATCAGATTCAATATTGTTCGCAGAAGTGGAAGCAGAACTTTCCAATTTGGAGAGGAAACCTTCCCTGCATTGCCACACACAAATAATACAAATAACGTTAGGTTTCAGTAGAAGCTAGAAATTCAAAAACTATATGAACTTCACTACAAAGGATATGGTCAATGCTAAAATTTTGAGAGTAATATCAGAATCATAAAGTATTATAAATTCCAAACCTAACTCAAGCTCCACTAAAAAAAAAAGATCTAATAAATGTAATAGACCAATAATAGAAAAATATGCATGCATAAAGTATCTTTGCCTTGACGGGTGAAATATCTATGATATATCATAAAATTACCTGAGGCCAGAAACTGTATGCCTTTGCCTTAGCAAACCTAGTTCTGATGCAGCCACAGAAGATGGTCTTTCATTTGAGATAACTCTTTCATTTCTTAAGAACCTACCCCTGAGGAAAGCCTGGAGTAGGGAAAAATAATGTTAATGCATGAACTGGATACAAAATCTCAGCTTTGAGTGAAGCATTTTAGGACAATGCAGTGCCATTGTAAGGACAGACATTTGCAATATGTAAAAAATTAGAGAAGATTTTGCCCTTGAAAGTATGAAACATAAACCTGAATGCGATTGCGATGGGTGAACTCCGAAACAGGCCTTTGTTCCAACAAACCCTGAAGTTCTTTTTTCCTTTCACACTCAGCCCTACGGAGAAGATCAAGAAGAGTTTGCCTACCACATAATTTGCGGATAGGCCGTCGAGCACCAATCTCAGGATGAGCAACAACCAACCCATCACGCACCTGCTCGATCTGGGAACCAGCTTCAGCACCTTCATCTCTAACCAATTCCTGACTGTTCCTTTGGTGGGAATTCATCTGAGCCCATTCCCTGAAAATCCTCACTCTTTCACAATCATCATCACCGAGTAATTGTGGCCCAGAACGGTTGTTCAGATGAAATTCATTAGAGGAATTACCAACGGAACCACTGTTCATCCATTCCCGAAAAATTTGTCTCACTCTTTCCCGTTGAATTTCTCCCAAGTCACTTGATTGTTCAGAAATAATACTACTATAATCATCATGATCTGTCTCTAAACCTGTGACAACTTGATTCTCGGCTTCATGTACATCTTCAGAGATATCATGCCCACTATCACTTCTTTGTCCATCAGACGAGGATGTACTTAAGCCTTCAGAACCTGAACCATTTCTCACACTCCTTAACCTATGAGAATGGCTCATCCCATGATCACCCTCAATCTCTCGCCACATCTGCAAGAGAGAGGATGCCCGGTTTCTAGGTGTACCAGGTTCATCACTCCATTGGCTAGACGCCGGAGACGGTGACTCCCCAAAAAGAGGACCAAAAGCAGATAAATTATGCAAACTCGCGACTGCCATTCTCCCAATTTTATCAATTACAGTGCTCAACCGTTATAACCATATGCCAGGTTAAACAAACCACACACATCGTAGTACAACTTATTAAAAGAAGGATCCATATTTGCTAAAATCAGTTTCAATTCGTAGTCCCCATTAATCGTCATCAGACCATTATCAGAACTTGGAAGTCAAAACACATCAAGCACTGCCTGCAAAATATTTAGAGAATTTAAGGAGATTGTTAACAATCAAGTTAAAAACTAATGTATTAGATCCTTGAAATAATTATCCAAACCCCTCAAAGGAAAAATCTAAAGATGCTTACAAAAATTAATGATTTAAAAATCAAAAAGGTAAAAGGTAAGTGACTTGCAGATCCATCTTGTCCCGAACCAATGACAACTCATCCAAAAGGTATAGGTGGAGCAAAAGCAACTGCCAAAATTTAAGTTGCTGCCATATTCAAACTAAGAAAAGAATCCAAATGAGATTAAGAGATAGATTAAACCTAAAATGAAATTACAAAAAATCACCTGTTCTACACAGAAATCCATATCTAACCAACAAGCAAGTCCCCCTACGAAATCCCACACACCTATTCTAGCACAATAAATTTCTTTTTTTTTTTAAGACAAACAAACATGTAAAAAAAGAGCAATAACATACCAAAACAAACAACAATCATCATCAATAGATGCCGGCGAGCAGCATACCATTTGCACTAATGTATTGACCAAAAAAAGTGATGAACAGAGAGATTCAGCATACCTTTCTACAAATACTCCATCGAATAATTCTTCACATTCAATGTACCAGGAGAGAGAGAGAGAGAGAGACGGTTACAGAGAAGATTAGAGAGAGAGAGGGGAAGAAGAGATGGGATTTATTTATTGAATAGTAACAGCAAAAGAAAAAGAAAAAGAAAAATAAGAAGGGAAGGAGCAACGTCAGCGGCACCGTTTTAATATTTATTAGCCTCGGAAATTTTGCCTTAACTGTAACGTCTTTTATAAAACAAGATCTTTTCAACTCATAGATGACTGCCACGTAGTCCCTTATTGTTTGTTAAATTACGAAAGTGCCCCAAACTTTCTTGAATTTAACGGTAAGAAAATATTCTTGCTGTTACCTTTACAAAACAAATCATCGAGGATGTATTTGGATGGATAGATTCATGGTTACAATTTATACTTATTTAATTTATTTGGATAAGTTATTTAAATGGACAAATTTTAAATATTCAAATTTGATTTAAATTAGAAATTTTTAAATATGAGTAGATTTTATATAAAAATGATATCATAAAATTATTTTAAGGTATTAAATATTCGGTTAATTGTATCAAAAAATTTAACAGGAATATAAAAAAATTAACAAATAATTAAAATATAATACCATTGGGCTGATTTTTTATACTCTTGATGAAGACAATTATGTGAATGATGCACGAAATAAATTTTATGGTGAACAACAATTTATTCTTAATATTTTAAGATTTGATTGTTATAGAGATAAATAACATAAAATAATGCATGTGAACTAACATCACAATATATATGAATTAGCACCACAAGTGCGATAATAAATGAACTGAAATAATATTATATATGAACTAACATCACATTATATATGAACAAATATTACACACCGAAATGTGTGCTACTGTATGAAATAGAATATATTCTACACAAAATTAATATTACCGTGAATATTATTTACATAATACCCGCTCATTGATAAAATATTTGATAATTTAAAGTAGTTTCATGATAAGTTTATCATGAACAATTTTTATACAAAACTTTGTCTTTATATATTTAGTAAAATGACAAAATTTTATAAGGGATTGTCTCATAGTATGAAACCGACCAAATTAAAAAAAATGTTAGAGTTATACGAAAACTTGATAATATTTAAAAAAAAAAAATTGATAAGTCACTTTTATTAAAAAAATTATCTGTTTTTATTAAAATTTTATCGCTATTTAAAAATAATATTTTTTTAATTAATTAGTGGCACGATTTATATTAAAAATAAATCAAATAGTATTAATCTCACAAAAGGTTTACTAGTAAAATAATATCATTTAAAATTCATAAATTCTTAAATCTATTCAAAATTTTGGAATTTTAAATGGCTCTATTTATATTGAATCTAAATATTTATAGTGATCATATCAATATTACTAAAGAATATTAAAATCCAAAACCAGTACTACGAAAAGAGGGGATTTGAATTAGAGTGATTCTGCTGTGCACAGGGGTGCATGGTATGCACCCTTTAATTTCGACTATTTCCAATCTAATTTTTCTTCCGCCAAAGTCCTTTCACGAACCGATGTCCACTGTTATCTGGGCGAATTCCACCACCGATCCGGACCAATTCTGTTATCCGATGTCACTGCCATGGAAGAACACACAAACAGCCGCAATCGCCTGGAAACGGGGAGCCAACCTCCTCTGAAACGCATTGTCGATCTCACACACAGCTCCATTTGTTTACTTGGATTGCAATTTCAGCATTAATTGATGCATAAATGATGGTGGTTTAAATCTTTATTATTGCAGTCAAAAGCTATCACCCTTTAATTAAGTCATCTTCCTCATTTAGTCTTAATAATTAATAAATAAATAATAAATAATTTATAATACCCAAAGAATAATTTATAATACACAATGAACAATTTATAATTGAATAATTGATAAATGAATAAACCCAAAAAATAATTTATAATCCCTAAAAAATAATTTATAATACTCAAAGGATAATATATAATACCCAAAGAATAATTTATAATATCTAAAGTATTATATTAATAAATAAATAATTAATAAACGAGTAATACTCAAAGAACAATATATAATACACAAAGAAAATCTTATAATACTCAAAGAACAATATATAATACTCAAAGAACAATTTAAAAATGAATAATTAATAAATAAACAATACCAAAATAATAATTTATAATATCCAAAGAACAATATATAATACTAAAAAAATAATATATAATACCCAAATAATAATTTATAATATCCAAATAACAATTTATAAATGAATATTTAATAAATAAATAATTAATAAACAAGTAATACTCAAAGAGCAATTTATAATACCCAATGAACATCTTATAATACCCAAAGAACATCTTATAATACCCAAAGAATAATTTATAAAACACAATGAATAATTTATAAATGAATAAACCCAAAGAATAATTTATAATACGTTATAAAAGAACAATTTGTAATACTCGAAGTATAATTTATAATATCCAAAAAATAATTTATAATATTTAAAAAACAATTTAATGATTTTGTTCTTCGAGTATTGTTAATTGTTCTTGGGGTATTGTGAGTTGTTCTTGAGGTATTTGTGAATTGTTCTTCATGTATTACTTAAATTTGGGGGAATTTTATGCTTTGATTAGTTTATTTTTTAAGCATTCTTGTTGATTTTCAACATCATTATATAAAAAAAAGCATATGTCTATTTTAAAGATTAAAAGTAAAAATGTGGATTAAATTTCATAAAAACTTATTAAACATATCATTTTTTAAAGGTAATTTATAATCATTTGATGTTGCATTTTGAATAATTATTTTATAATACCCGAATAACAATGAAGTAATATATAAAAGAACAGTTTAATGATTTTGTTTTTCGGGTATTATTAATTGTTCTTGGGGTATTTGTAAATTGTTCTTCAGGTATTACTTAAATTTGAGAAAATTTTATATTTTGATTAGTTTATTTTTTTAAGCATTCTTGTTGATTTTGAAGAGAGACACTAGGGGACAAATTTTGAGGATTGCGGAATTCTTGGGGAAACCATTTGAGGATGAAAAGCAAGTGGATGAGATATTATATTAGCTTCCTTATTTACATAGATGCTAATGAGTCTACGACCAGATAATTGGATGTCTTATTCCATTCTCTGCTATGTATATTGTTTGAGGCTGTTAATGAACACAAAAAATAAATCACGGGATTTCATTTAAGTTTTATCAATTTGTTAAATAGTTCAACTGCTGCTAGTGTTAAAAATGCAGCTATGCTCTTATTTGTACAAGTTTTTGAACTTGGAATACTTTATTTGTTTTTACCATGCAGCATCATTTTGATGAACACCTTAATTTTGGACAATCTTTTGTTGTATAAAGCAAGTAAAATATATATGCCTTTACTGCTCATTACTTTATTTAATCTCAGGTAACAACTAAATCAATCTTATAGAGATGTGCAATCTGGAAAAACTCAAGAATTTGGAGGTGAATAAGACAGTATCATTTCTGCAGTGTGTTTCTTAGGAAAGAAGAGGTGGGTTTATTTGGTATTATAAATTGTAATACCTCAAGAACATGTTTGTAATACTCGAAGAACAAATTATTAATACCTCAAGAATATATTATCAATACTCTAAGAACAACTTATAATATCCAAAGAACAATTTGGAGTATTGTGAGTTATTCTTGAGGTATTTACTTAAACTTTTTCTTGGGGTATTGTGAGTTGGTCTTGGGGTATTATAAATTATTCTTAGGGTATTGTGACTTGTTCTTGGGGGTATTTGTTTAGAGTTGTTCTTGGGGTATTTGTTTAGAGTTGTTCTTGGGATATTCTGAATTATTTTTGGGGTATCATAATTTGTTCTTGGGGCATTATAATTTATTTATTGGATATTATAATTTATTCTTTGGGTATTATAAATTGTCCTTCAAACAAAATCTTGATACATAAAATTCAGAGCGATCCCTCTCTGCAAAATCCCCTCTATAACCCCAATAATACTCTGTTTTTTTCCTGAAACATGGCTGATCAGGTCTCAAATGGAGTGGCCCTCATAATTAGTGATGATAATTTGAATCAGAAAACTCTAGATTCTTCTTCTGCAGGCTGCTTCTCCATCATTGTCCCCTTTATGCAAAAGGTACACAATCTTCATAATGTTTTCTTTAAAAAATAAAAATAAATAAACGTTGGTTCTCAGCTATTTTATATCTTAATGTGTGCAGAGGCTATCCATGGATCATCTATAAATGTGTATTAATTAAATAAATTAATGCATACGCAGAAAAAGTAATATTATATAGCACAGCTGCTAATTAGCCTTGAATTATATTTTATTTTTTGTATTAATTAAACATTAATTACAAATAGCAAGGGAGATTCAAGAAAATACTTCCTACTAAGCATATTGCTTTTAATATCCTGATTCAGTTGATGTAAATATATGTGTGTGAGCATTCGTCCAGCAAAATGCTCAATAACACTAGCAGACACTGTCAACTTCAGTTTATGGATCATATAAATAAAAACTGTGCTGATACCCAAGAAGAATTATTAATACCCAAAGAACAATTTAATTATACCCCAAGAACAACTCTTTAATACCTAAAGAACAAAAGATCAAATCTTTGCAATACCCCAAGAACAATTTGTTATACCAAAAAACACACAGTGTGCGTGTACTGTATATTTCTGAAAATATCAAATTAAATTCAAAATTAAAGTAAAATTAAGGTGTATAGTATGCACACGTGTGCATACTAGAATTTGCGTTTGAATTAATTATATTTACTCAAATTTAGAAATACATTTATCATTGAATTATATTATATATGGATGCACCTTATAGTGACTTAGTGAGCCCAATTCAAAACAAAATAAAATCAAGTTAATACGACACTTTCCTATATAAATAGTTAAATACTCTATTTTTATTCAAAAAAAACGTATGTAAATAGATTGCAGGACAAATGGATAAAGATATTCAATTTTCAATTTATATATTTTTTTCAGTTGATTTTTGGTTAAATAGCAAAGGGAATTTATTGTGGTCGAGGGGGCGATGCTATGAGATTTTATGAAGCTCTCTCTTTGTCTCAAGAGTATAGATATTGAGTGTGTGTGTGATTGTAGATATAGATACCAAAAAAATTGTGGAATTTGTATTCCACAATATATTTATAAAATGGGATTGATCTATCCAAATTCTAATGGAATTTTTTAGGGTTTAAATTATAAATCGTTCTATAATTATCTGATAAAATATATTTGATTTTAAAATTAACTTTGTGAATAAATCTGATAAAAATTTAATTTTAGAATTAAAATTAAACCATATTAAAAAAATTTAGAACTAAACCTAATAAAAAGTTAATTTTAAAATCAAATATATTTTATCAGATAATTATAGAACGATTTATAATTTAAGCCATATTCCGATACTTCATCTAAATTTTCTAATAAGATCCAATTTTAATTTCAAAATTAACTTTTTATTAAATTTAATCTCAATTTTTCTGTCAAAATTGTGATTTAAACTCGGACTTTTATTATGTTGTCATAATAAAATTTTGAAATAATTACAGGTTGATACAAAAATAATGCACTATTTTTAAATAAGTACAAAATTTTTGTATAATATTGTAAATATAAGTTGAATAATAGAGTTATTTTTTTGCATATTGTACCAATATGAAAATAGTGCTTATTTTTGTACCATTTCGTAATTCGCCCCAAAATTTTAAAGTTTTTTTTATAAAGAAAAAGTAGTCTTTTAAAGAAACACATGGATAACTTGGACTCCAACATTTCCCACATTTATATTTTTGGCAATTATATATTAGATATTTACATATTGATTTTAAAATATTATATTTATAAATTAATTATACTAGTATTTATACAGAAGTATAATTTCTCCCTCATAAAAGTATGTAATTTTTTTTGTACATAACCAATTTATAATTAATGTTAATTTGATAAACCATGTTGTAATATCTTATTCAAAATACTATTTTGTGGATAATTTTGCGTGTAAAAAAATTTTAATGGTAGATAAGGAACTCTAAATCACTTGATATCATCCACTTACCAATTAAAGAATTTGATTTCCCTTTTCTATTTAGATTGATTAATTTTGATTCTTCATCTCATCAATATTTCTATTTATCAAAGTATGACGAATTAAATAGGAGTATTAAATAACTAATAAATTCTCCTATGAGCTATAATTAGGGGCGACTACTTATCAATTCAATCGGTTTTCACATATTTTTAAATCGAACATATTAGATTAAAATTAAAATTTTAAAATCAAACTGAACCAAGTAGTACAAATCGAACCTAATCGAATAATTTGTTCAACCAGTGGGTTAGTTCACCTGGCCACCGGACTCCTCACTTGAATGGGTGACCTGAGTTTGATTCTTTTTGGGAACGAATTAAGGAAAATGGGGGTGGGGTTTAAAAAAAATCGAATAATTTGTTTGATTATTTTGATTAATTCGTTTATGATAATTTTTTTTCAAAAAACTCTATATAAAATAAAGAGCAACACTTGTGTACAAATTTCTACCGTAGAAATATTCATTTTTGAAAAATTCGCGGATCTAAACCGGGTCGGGTCAGATTTGGACATTTTTTTTTCAAAATTCGCGCAACTTGTAGTTCCAGGTTTTTTCGCTCCCAGGTATGTTACAATTTGGGCAAAGACGTATTACAATTAGGCAAAATTTGTGTTACTAATTCTTAAAAAATTACTCCCTTCGTCCCATAATTGTTTTCACACTTTCCTTTTTCGTCCGTCCCACAATTGTTTTCACACCCTATAAATGGAAACTATTACTTTAACTTTATCCTCACAATCCAACTAATCTCATTATTTTAATAATATAACTTTACACAACACTCTACTTTTCTTAAAAGTTGTGCCATCCCAGAGGTGAAAACACCTCTGGGACGGAGGGAGTAATTTTTTGTACTTTTCAAGTAACTATAAAGAAAATATGTATTTCTGCAAGTA
>JAPKLY010000405.1:47563-103893 GCA_026898435.1 Prunella vulgaris
GAGTTGGGCTTCGACGGAGAGGGGCTTCAAGAGTGAAGAACAGGGCAGTGGGTTGTTGAGAAATATTCGGCGAGCAGGGTTCAACTTCGAACTCCGGCACGGAACAGGGGAAAGCTTCGAGCAACGTTTTCCGGCGACTGGAGCGCAGCTGTTGGTGGTGGCACAACTCCTGAGATGTGGTGGGCTGTGCATTTCTCCGGTGGTTGAGTGTATGTGGCTCAAGGATTGAATTTTGGTGGAGGAAAGAGAGGCCACGTTTTCATCTTTCTTTTCAGCAATTAACCTCCTTTTCTCATTTTGAATTCTGTACAATTCCAACACCAAATTAATGCACATGGGCTTGCAATATTGGGTTAACAAAGAAATAAATATTTCTATCAATATTAATTAAATGAGCAAGAATTTTCTGATTGAGCCAAATATTAGTTCAACAATTTAATTCACATATTATCTCAATTTTCAAAATAAATGTCACACAAATGATTTTTTTACAATCAAACACAATTAATCAATTTAGTGTACAAAAATACACAAAATCCTATTAAAATTGGCAATAAAAGCACAAGAATTTCGAGCAAATTTCACACTAATCATATATGTTATATAAAATATAATATATATTTTTATAAGGATAAATAAATATTTGTGCATACGGTAACACACATTTGATCTTGCAGTAACACGCATTTACTCTAATTGTAACACACATTTACTCTAATTATAACATACATTTGTTGTAACACACATTTACTCTAATTGTAACACACATTTAATCTAGATGTAACACACATTTGCAGTAACACAAATTTACTCCAATTGTAACATAAATTTGCAGTAGTACATATTTACTCTAATTGTAACACATATTTGTTCCTCAATTTGTGTTATTATTTGAGCATATATGTGTTACTATAGGATAAAATGTATTTTTATTAAGAATAAATATGTGTTACACATACAATGTAACATATACATGTTTTACATTGCATTAAAAATATTTACTACTACAAAAATAAATGAATATGTGTAGAAAACAACATTTAATCTAGTTGTAACACACGTTTGCCTTAAAGTAACATGCATTTGCCCCAACTGTAACATACCTGAGAGCGAAAATCACAAGCTGTGCGAATTTTGGAAAAAAAATACTCAAATTCGACCCGGCCCGGTTTAGACCCGCGAATTTTAAAAAATGGATATTTCTACGGATCTTAGATCCGTAGAAATTTGTATATAAGTATTTGTCTAAAATAAAATATCATCGCCCTAATATTACAAAACTCATTAAATTAAGATAAAAAATAAAGTTCAATAATGAAGTTTATAAATTTCACAAAGTATCATAATTTTACATAGTTGAATAAAAAATATTCTCTATCAGCTCCATACATATGTAAATTGTACCCATTATATTGAAATAATTGTACAAAAAGTAATTCACTATTTTTAAATAGGTACAAATTTTTTGCATAATAGTATAAACATAAGTTGAATAATAGAGTTATTTTTTACATATTGTACATATATTTGAAGATAGTGCATTATTTTACATATATTATTATATCATGAATATTATTTTTTATATTTTTAATATTTTGTCAGTATATCTAATATTTTTTAGTGTTCAAATCGAACTGAACCGAACTAATTTCAGTTCAATTTTTTCAGCTCGATATAAATTGACTTTACACCAAATAAATAATCACAGTATTGTGTGAACAATTTCTACAATAAAATTGTTGATCCCTTAAGTGGTCAAGGTCTAGAGGGGGGGTGAATAGACCTTGAAACAAAATCAAATTTTCAAAAGATAGAATTCTAGAATCTTACAGTAGCCTCTTATAAGTTCAAAATAACAAGTCTACAAGAGTTTTAAAACAGGACCACAAAGGTTACAGCTGTGAACTTGAGAAGTCTACAGCTGCAAAGTTTAAAACTTACAAATAAAAGATCACTTGTAGACAAAAGATCAGAGGGATTCTCACACTTAAAAGTGTATTGACAATACTCTAATGTGCAGCGGAAATAAGTGAGTGTTAATGAAAAATAATATAAACAAACTTAACAGTTGAGTGACTTAGAGAAGTCTACAGCTGTAGAGTCAGTTTCTCTTTGTGAAAACACAAAGTTTTATGCACTCGATTTTCAAAAAAATGATGAATGTAACAGATAAATCAAATATGCAGGACAAGAATTTAAATGACAGAAAGTAAATAGACCAAATGTATAGTGGTTCAGTGTCTATAAAAAGACCACCTACATCCACTGTTACACCACTTAGGTGCCAAATTCACTAAGATGAGATCACTTAGATCAATACAAGTAGTTCCCCCTTAGAACTAGGTTCACTCAGATTCCTATTCTAACAAGAGATTAAACTACCCTATTCACTCAGAATACAACTCACAAAGAGTTTACAAAACCTCACAAAGAGAAATCTACACTAAGTAGAAATATAAAATAGGTGAGGGACCAACAACAAAAGGTGTGATTCTTTCTAAGAAAATCCTAACCAACTATCCTATGAATCACAAAGAAAGATAAAAACAATAAAGCTCTCAAAAAGTTTGTTGGCTGTAGACTTGCTTAGGCAGAATGCTTGTATGCTCAGGGTTGTTGTTATTGCTTCCTCTGAGGACTTCTTATATTTATAGATCGAGTGGTGTGACTTATTTGTTGACGAATTCAAATTTGAATTCAGGATAAGGCTCCTCTCTCTCTATTGGCATGTGTGAGGTGGTCCTCATCCTTCACACAGAATAATAATGTTTGTACTATTGTCCTTTCCATCAGAATTCTAGCTGTCTTCAATATAATCTTCATTATCCTCCAGATTTCTTTAGAAATAACCTCCACTTAAGTACATTTTAGTGAGTGCATGAGAACTACACTAATTGTGCTTAAGGGTCTTCATAATCTTCAATTAATCTCTGAACTTGTACTATCTCTTCAAACAGTTCTTTCAGCTGTAGGGTCTTCAACCTTGCAGATGTAAAGTCCTGTAAAAATATAAAAAAATCGGTTGTAGAGAAACCTTACAGCTGTAGGGTCATGTCTGGCTGTAGAATGATCAAGTATACAGCTGCAGACTTCACTTACAACTATAAATTTCAAACACCAATTTTCTTAGAACAAGTGTTAGATTAAATTATCAAATTAAACACATTGTTTTGCATACATCAAAATCTAGGCCAACGTACTCAACAATTTCCCCCTATTTTGATGTTGGCAAAACACATCAATAAAACAGGTAACAAAGACAATAAGATATTGTCAATAAGAACAGGACAAGAACAGAACAAATAACAAGCAAACAAGAAACCCAACAGAAGGAAAAAGCTGCATAAATTAAAAGGTTCAAGATACAGCTTATAGTAATTAGACTAAAAACTAAAAAGTTTTAGTGTCTAATCTATAACAACTTCTTCATCTCCTTCTGTGCTTTGGATCAGCATCATCTTCTTCATCATCAGATTCATCTTGGGGCTTGAAAATTCCTTGCTCTGTTAGCTTCATGTTCTTTTCATCCTCTTCAATATACTTCATCAGCATCATGTATTCATAGGCTTCAAACTACTCTTCTTCTTTCCTTGATTTGAACATCTTCTTAGGCATTGGATTTCTCTTCATCTTTCCACCAAGAAGGCGAGCATTATCTCCTTTGTACAAAGATCCATCTGCCTTTAGTGCCTTGAATTTCTGGAATCTATCCTTCTTGAGTTTGATTTTCTTGATCACTGCATGCCTGTTGCATACACTTAGAAATTCTTCCCAGAGTATATCGAATTCAGTCTTCATTTCCTTCTCTTTCTCATTTTATTCTTCAGCAGGTATCATGCTCAATGGTTGAACATTCAGGGGTTGAGCAGTGACAACAGTTGTAGATTCTTCAAACTCTTTCTTTCTTTGCTTCTCTTTTTCTCTTTCTTCTTTCTCCTTCTTCCTTGCCTGTGACTCTTTCACAGTCTTTTCCTAATAACCCAAAGGTTTTTTAGCTGTAGGAGCTGTAGATTTCTTTGAGCTGTAGATTTAGGAAGCTGCATGATCTTGCTTCCTTTAGAGCTTCCCTTCATCTGTTCAGGTTGAGTTCTCTCTTCTGACTATTCTCCCAGTCTTATGGACAAATCTTTCAATTTAGCAGCTTCAAATTCCTTTGCTAAAGATTTTCCAATGTCTTTCACATTCTCCAGAATGTCTTTAGTGACTTTATCACCTTCCTTAATCTCCTTTTCAATCTTATTTTCCCTTTTTTTGCCAACATCAATGTGTGACAAAATGGTGTTAAGTTTGCTTGTGAGACCAGTCTTCATGATTTCATTTTCATTGATCATCCTTGTCATCTCATTCTTCATGCTTTTCACTTCAATCTTCAAATTGAAAGAATCCTCTTTCATCAAATTAATATATGACTGTAGAGATGTAATTTCTCTTGTCTTCTGATTGATGTCCTTCCTAACTAATTCATTCTGAGCCAATAAGCTATCCACAACAGCTTTAAAATTCTTTTCTAGTACTCTCTTTTCTTCTAGACTTCTTTCTTCAAATTTCTTAACCAAATCCTCCATTCCTTTCTTTACATTCTGAGATATGATGGCATCAGGAACCCTTTTCACTTGTTTGATTATCTCTGCTTCAATTCCTTTAAGAGAGTCCTCCATATTCTTTAATTGAGATACAACCTCTTTAGGTGTCATTTGTGGAATTGAATCACTATCCTCTTCTTTAGAATCTCCTTCTCTTATAACCAATTCCTTTCCCTTGATAACCTTTTGAGCTTTAGAAGGCACCAACTCTACAGCTGTAGAGTCTTCAGTGGTAGCCTTCCTCTTGCTAGGAGTCAAAATAAGCTCTGTCTTCTCTGTAGAGAAATCAGCTATATAATAAACCATGTTCTCTCTCTCCAAAGCTGAATAACTCTGCAGGGGAGGGGTGCCTTGCCTATATATTTCTTCAAGTGTGAACATTGCAGGAGGGGGTTGATTGAAAATGCTTGTGATAGGGTTTGACAAGTCTTTAGCATTTTCATCAATTTCCCTAGAGGTATCTTCAACAATTTGCTCATCAGCTTGAACCTCTAGAGTTGGTTGAGCAACAGTTTGCACAATTTTAACTTAAGCACCACTCATTGGTGCATCATCATCACCACCTTCATCGTCATCTGGTTTATCCTTGGGCTCTTTTCAAGGTGAATCAGCTTTCCTTGCCTTTCTCTGATTCAGGTTGTTCAGGATTTGTTTCTTCAACATTTACTGGATCTGCAGCACTAGCTCCTGCAGACTCCAACATAATTGCCTCTTCAGCCAAAGTAGTTAAGCCCTCAGCTTCAACTACTTGGTGACTACCTTCACCAGTTCTTTGTGGTAACTCTTCTTCACTATCTGAGCTAGTAACATTAAATTCAGCTTCAGGGAATTCAGCCTCTGGGTCTCTCTCAGATCCCATTGCAACTCTTAAAGCTGCAGCTGCTGATTTAGTGATTTTCTGTTTTGCAGATTCTTCAGCTACAACCTGTTTTCCCTTTCCTTTGTTTTTCCTCAATTTCTCAGTAAGAAATTCATTTAAGAAATTGGGACTCATTACCTCATTCACATCACTACAATTTGTCCAGTCAACTACCCACTGGAACAAATTCCTTTCCTCAACTGTGAGTTTGTCCAACTCTTCTCTCACAATCTTCTAATCATCGATTTTTTGTCTCTCTTCCTCAAATCCTTCAATTCTCTCAACTGGAACAACATGGAGTTGTTCAGTTTCAGGTTCAGGTGCAGCAATTTGTTCCTCAACAATTTCCTCTTCATGCTGTACAATTGGCAAGTCTACAGTTATAGACTTGTCAACTTCTACTTCTGTAACTTCCTTAAAATGGTGTTTCTTCTGCTTTCTTTCTCTGTCTACCTCATCTTCTGATTCACTGGGTTCATCTACCAACAAGAGTTTCCTTCTCACATCCTTCTTCTTCCTCTCATAGTGTTTTATAGGACTGGCAACTATAACTTTCTTTCCTTCGGTCTTGCTTTTCTTCCTTTTCTTGGATTTAGGAGCCATTGGAGCATCCACAACTCCTCTCTTAAAGTTAGCTTTTCCAATAATTCTATGGACCAATATAGGTTGTCCTCCATCACCATTGAATAAAGAAAAACCTACTTCCTTCAGAATATAGTTTAAGAACAATCCAAATCATTTGTTCTTTCCAGCTTTCACAACATCATTACCAATATTTCGAAGTAAGAGTTCTCCTATATCAATCTTAATCTCTTTATAAAAAAACAATCATTAAATCCCACATAAGAATAGTGCCAGTATCATGTGCTCCTGTTCTACATAATAATCATTTATCAATAGCTTCATATAAGTAGACATACTCAACTGCAAGATCGTTCTTCTTGAATGTCCTCTTCCAGTTCTTAGGAAATGGCTTCTTTGCAGTGAACTTCCTCCAGTACCTCTCATCTTCATCAGCTTAGTTGAGATTTTCATGCGAATCTCCTCCAATGCTCAAGTGTAAGGCTCTGCAAATATCACCAGCTGTAATATTGACATTTCTTCCTTGTAGCTTCACTGACAATGTCTTCCTTTCAACATTAGCTTCAGCATTTTGATAGAACTCATGTACAATCTTGTCATCATAAGCTCCAGGGTTATGAGTGAGACAATAATGAATCCCTTGATTCACCATGTGTTTAACAACATCTTCCATATCATCAGTGGGATGCTTCCTCTGTAATTCGTCAAAATAAAAAAGAGCTCCAAAAATGACTTTCATTGCCATGACATTTTGGTTTCAAAGAGTAAGGGATGGGGAGTGTGTAAAGTTTCAGGGGGTCCGAATGTAAAAGTGAGATATAAAGGGATGAAGAGTCCTTTAAATACCTTTCCTTAAATAGACATTTAAGACAGAACAGGGGTATAACTTTCTTTGACCTAAAATCTATGAGTTTTGAAATTCCGAGCCAAAACTTATAATTAAGTTTGTCCAAAATATAACTCACATAGAATTTAATTCTATTTAAAATGTTACACAAATTCAAACATTTTATTAATTAAAATGCTGAATAAATCCAAAATGTCTGTAACTTAGTACCGACATTTCTGAATTTGTAGTGCTCCATTTAATTTTCAGAATTGTACAAAGTACTGTAAATTCCCTAAGTTTGCAGTTGACAATTTTAGAATTTTGGAAATCTACAGTTGTGAGGAATTTGCAGTCCAGAGCTAAGTCTACAGCTGTAGAGTTAGCAACTCAGTTGAGTGACTTTGCAGCTGCAATTTTCCTTTTCAACGAGTTTCCAATTTTTCTAGGTTTGTCTTAGCAATTTAGTTATTTTCACAGAGTTTTCTTACAATTCAAACATTCCCAAATTACCTCTCAAGATTGAAAATCTTGATTCACACAAAGGTTTAGTGAATACCAGCAAGATTCAAATCAGTATGAATCTTTGTCAAATTCACATCATTTCTTTCAACATGATCTCTTATGAAATGATGCCTTACATCTATGTGTTTTGATCTAGAGTGTAAAACTGGATTCTGTGTAATAGCAATAGCACTTGTATTGTCACAGAATATAGTTGTTTCTCTTGCATCAATCCCATAGTCTTGTAATTGATATTGCATCCATAAGATCTGTGCACAACAACTTCCAGCAGCAATGTATTCTGCCTCAGCTGTAGAAAGAGTAATAGAATTTTGCTTCTTACTATGCCATGCCACCAACCTTTCACCTAGGAATTGACAAATCCCACTAGTACTCTTCCTATCAATCTTGAAGCCTGCAAAATCTGAGTCAGTGTACCAAATGAGTTCAATTCCTCCTTCTTTAGGATACCATAATCCTAGATTTTGTGTGGATTTGACATATTTGATGATCTTCTTTACAACATTTAAGTGTGATTCTTTAGGATTAACTTGGAATCTAGCACATACACCTACTGCAAATATGATATCAGGTCTGCTAGCTGTAAGGTATAGCAATAATCCAATTAACCTCCTATATTTGGTTATATCAATACTTTTGCCATTCTCATCTTTGTCAAGACTCACAGAAGGTGTCATAGGTATATTGGTAGGCCTAGAGCTGTCCATTCCAAATCTTTTGATAAGCTCTTGAGTATATTTAGCTTGATCCATCTCTCATTTGCTTAACTTGTAATCCCAGAAAGAAATTCAGATTTCCCATCATGCTCATTTCAAATTTCTCTGTCATGAGCTTAGAGAATTTTCTGCATAATTCTTCATTGGTTGAGCCAAAGATTATATCATCATCATATATTTGAACAAGCAAAATGTCATTTCCATATGTTGTAATCTTAATAAGGTCTTGTCAACCATACCCTTTTTGAATCCATTTTTGATCAAATGATCACATAGGGTATCATACCATGCTCTTGGTACTTGCTTATGTGCATAAAAGGGTCTTTCTAAGCTTATAAATCATGTCTTCAGCTGTAGATTCCTCAAATCCTGGTGGTTGTTCAACATACACTTCTTCTGATAGTAAACCATTAAGAAATGCACTCTTTACATCTATTTAATAGACTGCAAAGTTCATATGTGCAGCATACGCTAGAAATATTCTTATAGCTTCTAATCTTGCAACTGGGTCAAAAGACTCATCAAAATCAATGCCTTCAGATTGACAATAGCCTTGAGCAACTAGCCTTGCTTTATTTCTGGTTACAATTCCATCTTCATCAAGTTTATTCTTGAACACCCACCTAGTTCCAATCACTTTGTGATTCCTAGGCCTTGGAACAAGTTCTCATACTTGATTTCTCTCAAAACCATTCAATTCTTCTTGCATTGCAATAATCCAATTGACATCTTGCAGTGCTTCATGAATATCAGTAGGTTCTGAACATGAAAAAAATGTAGCAAACATTGCCTCACGGATTTATTTTCTAGTCTTCACAGCATCTGATAGATTTCCAATTACATGCTCAGGGGGGGTGATCTTTCAACCAAATCAAATCTGATTTAGGTTCTAGTCTTTGATCATTGTTCTCTACAGCTGTAGATTCACCTACTGCAGATTCATCAGGTCCTTTTGTTGGCGTTTCTACTTCTGTTTGAACATTCTCATAGACTATGTCTTCAACATTCTCTAAGGGAGGTAACTCAACAATTACAGTGCCAAAGCCTTTGTTGATCAATTCTACAGGAGTCTTGATCTCAACATACTGCTGTTGACTTGTGACTGTAGAGTTGTCCTCTTTAGAGTCTTCAAGAATTTCTTCAGGAGAGCTATGTTGTTCATAAAAAACAACATGATGTGACTCTTCCACAATCATTAATCTCTTGTTATACACTCTGAATGCTTTGCTAACATTAGAATAACCTAGAAAGATACCTTCATCTGACTTTGAATCAAAAGTCTTGAGGTATTCTTTTCCATTATTCAGTATGAAGCATTTACATCCAAATATATGTAGATAAGAGATATTAGGAGTCCTTCCTTTCCATAACTCATATGGAGTCTTGTTATGATCTTTTACAATCAAGCATCTATTTTGAGTATAGCATGCAGTGCTTGTTGCTTCTGCCCAAAATTTCTTAGGCAATTTTGCTTCAACAATCATTGCTCTGGCTGTTTCCTTGAGTGTTCTATTCTTCCTTTCTGCAACTCCATTCTGATGTGGGGTTCTAGCTGCAGAGTATTCATGCATTATGCCATATAGTGAACAATACTCTTCAATGACTTGATTTGTGAATTCTGTTCCTCTATCTGATCTGATCTTCACAATCTTCAAGTTCTTTTCATTCTGAATCCTTCTCAATAGTTCTGGTAGCCTCTATAGAGTTTCACTCTTCTTTCTTAGAAACACAGTCCAAGAAAATCTTGAGTAATCATCTACTACAACCAAAGTATACTTCTTTCCACTTATGCTTACAGGTTCTATGGGTCCAAAAAGATCCATATACAGTAATTCAAGTGTTCTTGAAGTGCTTGGGTGTGTTTTGCTCTTGAAAGTCTTCTTGATTTGTTTCCCTTTAACACAGGCATCACATACGTGTTCCTTCCTGAACTTAGTGTTTAGCAGACCTCTTACAAGTCTGTTATTCACAAGTTCATTCATGGTTTTGAAGTTTATGTGATTCATCCTTTTATGTCATAGCCAACTAACTTCATTGGAACTATTAGCTAGAAAACATGTAGTTTCAGCTGTAGAGTTCCACTCTACAATGTAAACATTCCCTTTTCTAGTTCCTGTCAGTTTGGTGGTTTGGGATTCAACATCTTTGACTATGCAAGTGTCATGTGTAAAGTCTACAGTGTAGCCTTTGTCACAGAATTGACTCACACTTAGCAAGTTATGCTTTAAACCATCTACCAAGTAAACATCATTGATCTGAATATTTCCTTTGAGTAGACATCCTGATCCTTTAGCTGTTCCACTAGCATTATCACCAAAAACAACCTTAGGACCTTTGTGATCTTTCACATTTTATAACAAGCTTCTATCTCCAGTCATATGTCTTGCACAACCACTGTCTATGTACCAAATCTCTCTTTTGGTGGTTGTAACATGTCCCTGCAAAATAAAATGAGTTATTTAGAAATCCAATGCTTTGGATTTCCTCCAGTGTTACTCTTTGCAATCCAAGCCTTTTTAGGAGCTGTAGAGTTGTTAATTCTACAGTTCTTGCTTGATCCTCCTCTTTGAGTGCTTGAAGAGGGAGACACGTCTGACATATTTCCATTTCAGAATCTGTCAAAGTTAAGTCTTCTTTCCAAATTTAATTTCTGAAAGACTTCTTCTTCTGACTGTATAGATGATTCTGCAGTTGGTTTCAGAATCATGCTTTGCAACATGTTTGAAACATCTTATTCAGCATCATCCATGATCTCCTTGATCTTTTGTTATCTTCTGGGTGACAATTCTTTGAATGAATTCAGGAATTTCAAGTCTTCTGGCTGTAGAGTTGAGTTTACAGCTTCTTCAGGGGTTGATTCTCTGATAAACTTCCTTTCAGGTTTTGGAATTGACTTTTGCAAGTATTTCATCCAGACACAAGGATTATATCCTATTCCAGTCAAGTCCTTTAAATGTCTTTGCTCAGACAACATATTCTTCAGTTGTTTGGATGACTTTCCAAAACAATCTAACTTCTTTTGATAATAGGCATTGCTTTCTTCAAGCTCAGCTATCATAAGTTCTTGAGTTCTGTTTGTTTCCTTCAATTCAGCACAGTCTGCAGCTCTACAACTTGCTTCATTAAAGAGTTCTTCATTGTCATTTTTCAGACAACTGTAGCCTTCTTTGAGTTCTTGTAGAATCTGCAGTTGTGTTTCAGCATTTTCCACTCCAGCTAACAGGGCTTTGACATGTTCCCTTCCAATATGATTATCTCTGCTAAGATCTTCATTTACTTCTAGTAGTCTTTGGATTGCACTAAGCATGTCACTGGAAGAATCATTTTTTGTAATATAACTTGATGATGATGAGCATACCTCTTCATCTTTAGCCATAAGACAGATCAGGGCTTCTTCATCTGAATCTGTAGAGTCAGAGTCTTCTAAATCTGCAGTTGACTTTTGAGAAGAAGAGGGACAGTCTTCCGAATTTTTATCAAACTCAGAAAGTAGTGCTCTAATTCTCTCCTTGTCAAACTTTTTCTTTCTATCTTTTCTCATTCTCTTTTCTTCATCTGTGTACTTCTCAGCTTTGGGGTATGGACAATCCTTGATTTAATGTCCTGGTTATGTGCAGTTATAGCTAGGGTTGCAAACGAATCAAATAATTTTGGTTCGATTCGGTATTCGTATTAGAATTTTGATATTCGTATTCGTAATTTTGTGATTCGTATTCGAATATAAATATTCGATTCGATTCGATTAGCAATCAAATACAAATACAAATATTATAGTATTCGATTCGATATTCATAAATATTCGAATAAATAATAAAATAAAATAAATATATATTTATCGATATTTTTTACCTATAATTCTTAAATTTTAGTTGCTAAATATAATTTTTAACAAATTATATGACATTATTATTAGAAGCCCACGGCCCACACCACTTATTTAACCCTCATAGAGTTATCTTATAAATTATAAGGCCTAAGTACTTGGTCCATTATATTAAAACCCTAAAGTAAAAGTGTAAAACACATCTCCTCCACTCCTCTGCAGTAGTCAAATACAAGACACTATTTTTTAACCCATTCACAATCTCTCTCTGAACCCCCTCTTTCTCTCTCTAAAATAACTCACTATTTCTCTCAACGTGAAGTGGCCGCTAGTGGTGCTTCCCTTTAATCCCATGGCCGCCGGCAGCGCCGTCTTTCCATTTTACTACCGGAAGAATCTCTCACTATAAAATCCTGCCGAAGAGAAATCATTCACTGGCGCCACCGTTTTTAGACTTCAGGGCTTGGTTTTGGAGCTACTTGATGGAGCTCTAGTCATTATCCATGGTGGCGGGAGGCAGGGCTCCGACGCGCGGCTGTAGTCCTACATAACCACTAGAGCCTGTAGATCTGCTCCCTCGTCGCAGATCTGCTTGCTTGAGAAGTTGTCCGAGAAAGTGTATTAATGGCAGTGGGTTGGACGATTTACCTAGGTTTATCTTGACCAATATTCACAGAAGGTGTATTAATGGTAGTGGGTTGTGTTGGTGTATGTGATTTGGGGTAAAAGATAATTTTGAGTGCAATTTGTGATTATTTGAAGTGTGTTTTGAAGATGATTTGTAATCTACCCTTTCATTTTTAATTTTTTTTAATTTTTTAATCTTTATTTCTGGATCAAAGAAATTTGTGCTTTGAATAATAGGAGATTTGCTTGTATGATTGAGGACAAATAAATTGTTTTTTTTCAAAAAATAAAAAATAAAAAATAACTTCAAAAATTTGAATCGAATATTCGAATCGAATCAAATAATTCGAATAAAAATTACGAATTGAATACGAATCAATAGTAATATTCGAATAATAATTGAATACGAATACGAATATTCGAATATTTTCATGAATACGAATCGAATACTGCAGTATTCGCTTCGATTCGATTCGTTTACAACCCTAGTTATAGCACAAATAAGTTGAGTTAGGTGCTGTAGATTTCACCTTACCATCTTCCTTTGGTGTGAACTGCTTCTTCTTAGTCCATTTGCCAAACTTCTTGAGCTGCTTTATAAAAAGAGTCAAGTCTTCATCATCAGAACTTGCTGTAGGGTTGTCAGCCACTAGAGTTGTAACCTTATTGCTGTCAGGTTCTTTTCTTCTACTTATGTCAAATTCATAAGCCTTCAGGTCTGAAAAGAGTTCAAAGGTGGATATCTTAGATAGATCATTTGATTCTCTCATAGCAATGACCTTCATGTCCCATTCAGAAGGTAAGCCTCTGAGAACCTTCATGTTCATTTCTCTTTGTGAGTAATCTTTACCAAGTGAATCTAGCTCATTGGGAATCTCAATGAATCTTGACTCAAACTTTTCAAGAGTTTCACCAGATTTCATCTTGAAGTTCTCAAACTTTTGAACTGCTATCATGAGTTTGTTTTCCTTGATTTGTTCAGTTCCTTCACAAATCATTTCCAACTTTTCCCATATATCTTTTGTAGTTTTACAGTTTTTGATCTTGCTAAACACAATTTTATCAAGTGAATGATAAATAGTGTTCTTTGCAACATTGTCAAGATTGGACCTTCTCTTGTATCCTCTGTCCATTCCCTTCTAGGTTTGGGGATGATTTGAGCTAGTCCAACTGACTGATCAGCTATAGTATTGACCTTCATAATGGGTATATGGCCATCCTAGCTAGGTACTGATCAAAGCAGTGCCAAGCCAACTGCTCTGATACCACTTGTTGGTCCCTTAAGTGGTCAAGGTCTAGAGGGGGGGTGAATAGACCTTGAAACAAAATCAAATTTTCAAATTTTTCAAAAGAGGGAATTCTAGAACCTTAAAGTAGCCTCTTACAAGTTCAAAATAACAAGTCTACAAGATTTTTAAAACAGGACCACAAAGGTTACAACTGTGAACTTGAGAAGTCTACAGCTGCAAAGTTTAAAACTTACAAATAAAAGATCACGTGTAGACAAAAGATCAGAGGGATTCTCACACTTAAAAGTGTATTGAGAATACTCTAATGTGCAGCGGAAATAAGTGAGTGTTAATGAAAAATAATATAAACAAACTTAACAACTGAGTGACTTAGAGAAGTCTACAGCAGTAGAGTCAGTTTCTCTTTGTGAAAACGCAAAGTTTTATGCACTCGATTTTCAAAAGAATGATGAATGTAACAGATAAATTAAATATGCAGGACAAGAATTTAATGACAGAAAGTAAATAGACCAAATTTATAGTGGTTCAGTGTCTATAAAAAAACCACCTACATCCACTGTTACACCACTTAGGTGCCAAATTCACTAAGATGAGATCACTTAGATCAATACAAGTAGTCCCCCCTTAGAATTAGGTTCACTCAGATTCCTATTCTAACAAGAGATTAAACAACCCTATTCACTCAGAATACAACTCACAAAGAGTTTACAAAACCTCACAAATAGATATCTACACTAAGTAGTAATATAAAATAGGTGAGGGAACAACAACAAAAGATGTGATTCTTTCTAAGAAAATACTAACCAACTATCTTATGAATCACAAAGAAAGATAAAAACAATAAAACTCTCAAAAAGTTTGTTGGCTGTAGACTTGCTTAGGCAGAATGCTTGTGTGCTCAAGGTTGTTGTTATTGCTTCCTCTGAGGACTTCTTCTATTTATAGATTGAGTGGTGTGACTTATCCGTTGAGGAATTCAAATTTGAATTCAGGATAAGGCTCCTCTCTCTCTATTGGCACGTGTGAGGTGGACATCCTTCACACAGGATAGTACTGCTTGTACTATTGTCCTTTCCATCAGAATTCTCGCTGTCTTCATTATAATCTTCATTATCCTCCAGATTTCTTTAGAAATAACCTCCACTTAAGTACATTTTAGTGAGTGCATGAGAGCTACACTACGTGTGCTTAAGGGTCTTCATAATCTTCAATTAATCTCTGAACTTGTACTATCTCTTCAAACGGTTCTTTCAGCTGTAGGGTCTTCAGTCTTGCAGCTGTAGAGTCCTGTAAATATAAAAAAAAATCGGTTGTAGAGAAACCTTACAGCTGTAGGGTCATGTCTGGCTGTAGAATGATCAAGTATACAGCTGCAGACTTCACTTACAACTATAAATTTCAAACACCAATTTTCTTAGAACAAGTGTTAGATTAAATTATCCAATTAAACACATTGTTTTGCATACATCAAAATCTAGACTAAGGTACTCAACAAAAATATATTTTAAGAGTGTTAATTTTTTTTGACAATATGAAAGTGTTAATTGTTTAATTAAAGGGTATTAGTTATTTTTATGATATTAATTTATTTGGCAATGAAATTAATTGAAGAATATTAATTATTTTACTAAATAATATCAATGATTCTATTATAAAATATTTATCGCAAACCAACACCAAATAAATAAATTTCACAATTGCTTTAGAGAGAGGGGTACAGATAAAATAGACGAGTTTCTTTTTTATACCTTTTAACTTATAAATAAAAGGCTATAAATAATGAAAATATTAATAAAAAAAATAAAAATGAATGGGTGTATTATTTTGACGAAATCGTTTTATTCTTTTGGAATTTACAATTATTGTGAAGAGGAAGAATCGCAAACTCACATGGCCTGAAGTGGAATATGATGTGAGGAATAGTGGTCACTTATTCGGTGAGATCCACATTTTATTTTTGTCATATTTCTCTCGCGCATATATTTAGGTATTTTTCCCACCAAAATAGATTAAAAATTTCCTACGTCTCAAAACTACTTTTATATTTTTTTTATTTAAGGTCTCAAATCTACTTTCACACACCTAAAAAAAAAAAATTTTACACTCACAAAAGTCAATAAAATATACTTTTTTTTATTTTATTATTTAACTTTATACTCACATACTCATTTTTCTTAGTTCGCGTGCCCAGAATTACTATGAAAGTAGTTCTAATACGGAGAGAGTATATTTTTTGGAACACAAAAACTCGTATGCAATATTGCACAAAATCCGTCCTGCGCAATTAACTCATTTTAAAAACCGATCTAATATAAATATTGAAAAACCGCCTATTTTCTTTCAGTTTTTCATCGGTTTTCAAGCAATCTTTCCTTCTCTCATACGAAACTCTCTGCTCATCTTTCTCATACGAAACTTCATTGGTTTGCGATTTTCCATCTCATTACATCTTTCTCATACGAAACTTCCTTGGTTTGTTGATTTTTGTTGGCTGTTGCTGCATTTGATTTGTTCGTGTGAGTATATTTTGTGTTTCATAGTGTAGATCAATGTTTTTTAAGTGATTTGTAGTTTCTTAGGGTTTTTGTCTGTGTTCTGCTCTGTTTGAAATACAGTAACAAAAAAGTCATGATGTAGTATCATAAAGTTCTGCATGTAGTAACAAAAAAATCATGATGTAGTATCATAAAATTCTGCATGTAGTAACAAAAAAATCATAATGTAGTATCATAAAATTCTGTATGTAATAACAAAAAAGTCATGATGTAGTATCATAAAATTCTGCATGTATGTAGTAGCATGAAATAAGTAATGTAGTGTAATAACATGGTGTAGAGGTAGTGGAATTTGTTTTTTTGTATGTAGTAACATAATACACTTCTTATAGTAGTACAATATATTTCTTGTAGTATGACAATCTTATGCATGCTGTAGTGTGAAGTAATTAATGTAGTATAATAGTGGAATGCGTTTTCTGTATATAGTATTATAAATGATATCTTGTAGTATACAAAATTTGAACATATAGTAATACATATTATGCAGTATGAAAATATTATGCATGCAGTATAAAAAACTTATGCATGTGGTATCATAATAAGATCAATGCAGTAACACAAGAACAGACTAACACAAAATAATTATAGCATCTTCGTCTCTCTTCGTTGTAATTGAATATTAATGTGTTTTCATGGCGATCACCGAATTTAATTGAATATGAATGCGGCATTGATTTGATCTTTGTAAAGAAGGTTTTAGAGATGTGGGCTTTTTCTGTTTCATATTGATCCGCGATTTTGGGATGATGACCCGGTTTTCAAGTGTGACCCGCGAATTTTCAAAAACTTTCTTTTTTAGCATATATTGCACGGGAGACCTACCCTTTTTGGAATATTTTTTAGGGTACAAATTTGATGACAAATCTGTACTTGGTCTTTTCTACCAAATTAAAACTTCAGGTTCAGTTTGTTATGTGTCTCTTTTCAAGTATCTCATAAAAAAAAACTAATTATTTGTATACACTAGTAATACTGATTTTTTTATTACCACTAAATATATTTTTGAGATGAACTAATATTGACCAGTTCTGTTGGGTCAAAACAATTAATATCCGTTTAATTCCTCTTAATTTTCACATTTAGATATGTGCATATTTTAAGAAAAAGTATTTTATTAGTTTTAATTGATGAATGTATATTATTTTGAAATAAAGTGTTTTATTTATGTTTCTTAATATAATAATTATTGTAGGACGTTTAGAATAGAAAAATATAAAAATTAAAAGAGAACAAAGGGAGTTTAAAATTTTATAATATTAGTTAATGGGCATAATTTTTTTTTGTTTTACAAAAACTTGCTAAACAATAACTAGATTTTTTTTTTCTTTTACACTAGACGTGTAATATAGTGGACAAACAAGTTAAACCAGCTCACTATCATAGTTAAAATATACATCTCACAAAAATTTGCATATTTTTTTTAGATTATCCCACAAAAATATTCATACTTCCAAAATAAAAATATTTCTTTAAAGAGTAGGTCTCCAGTGCAATATTGCACGATGCAATATATGCCAAAAAAAGGAAAATTTTGAAAATTCGCGGGTCAATAGGGTCAAAGTAACAAAATTCGCGGATCTTGAACGAGTCGGGTCGGATTTGGGCAATTTTCAAATTTCAGGATTTTCGCTTCTAGTTGATGATACTGTATGAGTAAATTTATGCTACTATAAGTCAAATGTGTACTACTATAAGAACAAATGTTATTTTTTTACATATATTCATTTGTTTTTGTAGAAAACAAACATGTTAATACAATGTAAGATCAATATGTGTATTATTACAAGAAAAAATATTCGTTTTTTATAAATATTTATTGATTTTTATAGAAATTATTATTTTTTAAGATGTAGTAGCACACATTTTATCTTACAGTAGCACACATATGTTCATGTGGTATACATTCTGGGATTTCGATAAAATTAATTTTTTAAGATGTAGTAGCACAAATTTTGTCTTACAGTAGCATACATTTTATCTTACAGTAGCACACATATGTTCATGTGGTATACATTCTGGGAGTGGTGAGATAGTATCACATGTAAGGTATTATTACATTAGCAACATATTATCAACATAAAACTAATAATAAAATGAAAAATAAATTAAGAAACACATATTTGTTCTTGTAAAAATACATATTATTCTTATAGTTACTTTAAAAGTACAAAAAAAATAACTTTTTAAGATATAGTAGCACACATTTTGTCTTACAGTAGCACAAATATGTTCATGTGGTATACATTCTGGAGTGGCGAGAATTTTTCTTAAAAATTTTATTGGATCCGGTAATTTTTATTTGGGAATATTGCACGGGTCGGATTTTGTGCAATATTGCATACGAGTTTTTGTGTTCTTTAAATCTCCACATTCAAAATTTCTGTGTCACAATCTTTATTCTGCACATTCTAATCATTATATTATTTTAATTAAAAATCGTCCCCCCCACAAAAAAAAAAAACGAAATAGATAATCAGGTGAGTTAGCTTACCTGATCACTAAGCTTCTCACTTGAGTGGGTGACCCAAGTTCGATTTCTTTTGAGAACGAATTAAGGAAGATAGTAAGGTGGCTTGAAGATAATTTTTTGAGAATTTGAGGACTTAATATACTAACATTTAACTACTAATAACTAATATTATCGATAAAAAAAACTAAATGAAATAGATATATAAATGGTGGTCGCTAGCTTGTTAATAGTATATAATATCGTTTAATACGTATAATAATGCAATAAAAATAATGATTTATTAAGTGAAATGTCAAAGCAGAAGAAGTTAACTAAAGCTACTTGACCTAAAAAAATTGGAAGTATCAGCTATATGAAAAAACAGGAAGAAGAGTAATTTGGAGTCCTTTGTTATTCTTCTCACACTTTCCGCGATTACTGGCAAAGTGACTTATTTTCTACGAGGAGAGAAGAATGGTCCATTTCAAAATTTTAGATTCAACTACTCCACTTTCCAAAACTTTAATTACAATTTTGCTCATCTCTAAATAAATTAGGCAATAATTCCCTTTCAAAGAAATAAAAAAATAACTATATATATATATATATATATATATATACACACGCAACATATTCATTTTGTTATATTCTGTGGTAGAGATCACAAGTTTAGAAATAAAAACAATTACACTGACACTTTCCAAACATTTTTTTTTCCGGATATTGCTTTAATATATTGTTGGTTGATATTATTATTATTATTATTTTGGTCTCTATGTAGATTGGATTGGAACAAGAGAATAATCGACTTTAAAGAACCCTTCACAATTAGATGGTGTCTTTGAGTTTTTTTTTTTTTTTTTAAAACTTACTCCCTCTTGCCCAAGATAAACTTCACACTTTCCTTATATGGACGTCCCAACTCTTTCTTTACACCCCAAAAAAGAAAACAACCCACACTCACAAAAGTCAATAAAGTACACTTTTTTATATTTTATTATTTAACTTCACACTTACATACTTCATTTTTTCTTAATATGCGTGAAACTCCACCTATGAAGAAAATATTGGGACGGAGGGAGTATTAAGTATCATTTTTTTATCTCAAAATATTTGACTCTTAGATTTTAGTACATAACTCTTAGAATTATTTAATTTTGGTCTCATATTCGTTGAAAAAGTGAAAATAATATCATTTTTTACCACATACGGTGTATATGGTGGTTATGTAAAATATTTTGACATCCTTGCTGAAATTTTGTCATTTTTATTAGAATTTTAGTGATATGAAAAATATATAAAAAAAATTATTTGGCACCACGTCAGCAAGAGTATACCATAAAGCCCCAAATTCAACAACTATGTGCATTGTGCATGATAAAATATATATATATATATTGTTATTTTCACGTTTTTGATGAAAATAAATTGAACTAAAATTGGACAACTCAAAAAATTACAAGACCAAAATTTAAGAGCTAAATTTTTTGGACAAAAAATATCACTTGATAAATTATGAGAGAAAAATTGTTTTAATCTCCTGTTTTTTCTAGATAACAGAGCATTCTCAACCCTGGTGGCAAATCTATTTGCCATTATATATGCCACAAACAATAAAATCATCTACAACCATTAAACTCAAATCTTAACTCAATAGGTATATTCTCTTAGAATTTACTTTAATCAAATTTATATTTTTTATATTTAATTTTATGTCATATAATATTATGAAAAAATTATAAAATAGTTAAAAAAAAAGACTAATTATAAATTAGATCTATGTTAAAAAAAATGCTCTATTAAAAAAAAGTTACTCCCTCCGTCCCATAATTGTTTTCACACTTTCCTTTTTCGTCCGTCCCACAATTGTTTTCACACCCTATAAATGGAAACTATTACTTTAACTTTATCCTCACAATCCAACTAATCTCATTATTTTAATAATATAACTTTACACAACACTCTATTTTTCTTAAAAGTTGTGTCATCCCAGAGGTGAAAACACCTCTAGGACGGAGGGAGTATATATTATACAATATTTTCAACCAATTTATAAATATAATTATTTTTTTAAATCAATATGTAAATACTTTTAATATTATATATAAATCTAAACTCAATACATAATATTATATACACTTAATAATATATAACATAATATATATCAAATAAATTAAATAAAAAAAAATAGTTGCCACCATGAATTAGTATGTGACAAATTTGCCACACACTATTCATATATGGCAACTTGCCACTATATTTGTCACTCCATTGGATCTCATTTAAGTGGCAAATTGGTGTTTGCCACCGCATTTGCCTCCCATCGGGAATGAATAATATATGTCCCTTGATCAACTTCAAAATTTCTATAAATTTATTTTATTTATATATCTTTTGTATATATTTTTTTTAAGAGAACGTAAACATCGAATTTTCATCAAAAATTAATGAGTATCGTCTAATAATATTCCCAAATTAAATATTAGTTCGTTTCTTACCATTTCTAATAATAGTATTTTACCATGCATGCACGTCTTTCACTCAGATAGGAATTCTAACAAGTTGAAATTGTGAAATGCGATCCTAAGGGAGTTTCATTCGATGATTGCAAACTTAGAGATATTTTTCAACAGCAATTTGAAAATTTTAGCAGTATTAATTAATCCGCACTAAGACAACCAAAGTTATAAACTTATGATATCTCTTACAAGATATCCTTATTCCCTTGTTGTGGCAAGAATTATATAGTTTTAGGCCTCCGAATCAGGATTTACCGGAATTGGAATTTATCCCTAAATGGATCAAATTATTTTAATGTAATAATATGGAACTTTATTGCCTATATTTGTAAAAGATTCAATTTATAAGGACATTTAGATCTTTTTTGATCATTTTAGGCTTGAGTCTTATAAATAGGTGGTCTCCCCCACATTTGTAAAGGGAGTCTCTCATCCTCAAGACATTTTTCCTGATATAACACGCTTAGACTGGGGACTTCAAGAAACACTCAAAGTCATATTCAAGTGACGGAGCTCTCGAGCTCCTCCCGCAATGCCGTATTATTATATTATTCATTTACCGATTAATTGTCCACACACTCGTAAAATCGGTAATAACAATATATACTACTGGTTTAATATAAGTTAGCTAAATTAATGAGATGTATCAAATACTTTATAATGAAAAATCTTGACAAGTATAATATTTTTTGTTTTATAGTACTATTAATCGGGGCTCCCTATCTCATTTAGATTATTCTTCCTCCATAAAATGAACACGATCTTATACCATACATCTCTCCTAGCAAACGTACTTTATATATATATATATATATATAGAGTGTTAAGTGTAAAGATAAGCTAAGTTTGAATACTGAAGATTAGTCAGGAATCCTGATCCTGACAATTGGATCCGGAGGAATATTCCTGAGGAAAGCATCCTGAGCCTGAGCGAAGACTTGATCTTGAGTCAGGAGTGTCCTGATCCTAACACTCAGACTGACTTCTATCCTGAGTGGTCAGATCAGTGAATACACTGAAGACTCGGTAGAACTGAAGGCGAATCCTGAAAGATCATCCTGTGCTGAAAATCACCTACTCCCTGAGTCACTCAGCATGAAGGTTAATCCTGAGCTGACAGTTAGAGCATGGCAAAGACGACTTCAGCAGAGTGATAAAGTAGGTTATTTGGGCAGCTAGCGGAGCATTCTCATTGGACGCCGGAAAGTTATTCAAGGCGGTTATAACCATACGAATCTCGTTGATTGGTTAAGAGCACAAATGCGGTTAAAGGATAGATCTATAAATACGTATTCATTCAGTAAATGAGAGAGAATGCTTCATTCTAAATCTTAGAGAGAAAAAACTTGTATTCTGTAAACATTATTCCATTGATTAGTGAAGTGAGTCAACCCCATCCGTGGACGTAGATCAATTCGATCGAACCACGTAAATTGTTTTGTTCTTCTGATTTCATTATTTCTGTTGAGTGTGTTCATCCGGCAAGTTCTTCCAATTTTTCTGATTACTCGAAGTCTTATTGAGCTCGATTCAGTTCCGGTCATATTCACAACATAGAGAAAACTATATATATGGAAAAATTCCTTTTTAGTCATTTTTTTCTTGGTTAAATTCTTTTTTGGCCATGTAAGTTACAAAACAATTTTTTAGCCATTTTGATAATTATTTTTTATAAATACCACTCATTTAAAAAAATTTAGAATCGAATTAAAGCATTGAGACCATTAATGAGGTTCATTTCCATCCATTCTAAATCACTCCCGCATTAAATTGTAAATCCTTTAGTATGAGTCATAAAATATAATACATGGAGAGAATGTGAAAAACACCACATATCTGGAGATCATATATTTTCCAAATCAAACTTTAAGATCATTAATGATGTCCACTCCCATCAATTCCTATTAATTCTATTACATTTTTGAACCGTATGCAAAATTTCAAAATGACTAAAAAATATCTATTTTGGTCAAAGTAGCCAATAAAACAATTTAACCCTATTATTTTTTTATATTATCTCTTATTATATTTATATCATGTCTGGACGGCTAAAGTAGTTGCATGAAAAAGGAAGCCACATCAACTACATAATGAAGCCACATGACAACTATAAGTCGGCCCCCTTTTGCATGCACATCATTAAGTAATTTTATCTTTTGTTATATATATATATATATATATGCTTATAATGCCTTCATGATTATAGAATATAAATTATCCACATTAATCCTTAATTTGTTGATGTGTGTGGTGGTCGTGTAGCCCTAAAATGTTTGATATATATACTTTTGAAGAATATTTAACCTTAGAAATCACGAACTGTGTCTGGTCTATATATATCCACAAACATGCACTTTTGCTTATATAATTATGATTAGCAATGATGAGTTGATTGCAGCCACAGCCTAAGTTTGTAATTACTATCCTTAATCATTCTAAGTATTCATAGTTATGTTTGATTTAGGTGACTAAATAGTCAATCTCCCAAACACAGGACTATACATATGTTTTGGCCGGAATACATAGTTCTGTGTTTGGGAGATTGACTATTTAGTCTGTTTTGACCGGAATATATAGTCCTGTATTTGGGGATTGACTATTTAGTTACCTAAACCAAATATACACATAAGGTATTATGCATGGGACATTGTCCCTCCATATCATTGCATCATATTAATTTTTAAAAGCAAAAAAAGCCCTAAAATTAGCTAACCACTTTTGGGGACAAGTGAACCCCTTCTGTTTAATTATATATTTGTGTGTCTCCATAAAATGAATATCATAAGATGACCACAGATATTATAATTTGTGTTTGTATGTTATGGGTCATTTGTGCTTTTAATTTTCTAAGGAAGATCAAAAGTGTGTAGTGTTTAATTAATATAAAATGCAGTAGAAGTAAGAATAAGTAATTTTATTTTAATGAGAAGTTAAATTACACACACATATATAATACCATCATTATACATACACACTGTAGAAAAATTAAGCATCAAATATTTTTTTAAAATAATTTATTTAATATATGTGTATAACAACAAGTTACATGCATAACAATAATAGTTGGAATCAAATTTACATACACTTATCAAATGAATTTTTGTATCTTGTCTTATCAGGTGAAAAATATCAAAGTTTAATTCCATTTGGTGTCAAGATATTAGTTTACACGATGCAAATTTATTCACGTCAAATAAGGAGTGCAATAGAAGATGCAGAACATAATGCACGAGCAAAATATTAGTTAATAAAAAAAATGTCAGATCATATGATAAAAATATATTAATTAGTTATATATATTGAAAACGTGAACTTACAAATTAATTATTTTTAGTAAACTTTTATTCATATAAATTATAATATGCGTCATTATATATTTAAAATTTATTATTTTGTGAACGAGTTTATGCTAAAGTTGAGTAAAAATTGACACCATTTTTTTATGGATTTTTGACAAGTGCAATTTTTATTACACTGTTTTTACAAAATTTTCAATTTTGTCCAAATAAATGTTAGAAAGACATTAATACCATTCTTGGCCTATTTTTAATTTATAACCCAATTTCATTTTTTTATCTCTAAATCAAAACACAACCTCTTTGCACTTATTTTTAATCAACATTAACCGGGAAAAAAAAACTAATAACCAAAATCACGGTGACCAAAAACAAAATGAAATGAGAGAAGAAAAAAAAAAACCCGTTGCTGCTCTGCTGTTCTTCATGGATCGAAAGTTTCCTTCTTCTCAATCTCTCAAAATCATTCCAAACCCATTCTTAAAATCTAATCTCATAATATCGAATTATCAATGCCTCAATCCATTGTCAGACCATTTTTGTTTTTGAAATTTTCAACACCACAAGTTAGGACACAGAAATTGGTTGGGACCCAATCCAATGTTAACACGTTCTTTCTTCAATAAGATATGAAATAAAACACTTCATTGTTGTTTTATTTTGTATTATTGTGAGAATGAAGAGTGAAATACTCTAAATATTTGGTATGTGAATATACACAGTTAGACACCCACAAAATGTTTGATAAATGTCTAAATGAAATAGATTGTATAACCATAGGTATCTATTGTGTAATTTGTTTACCTTTATTTTATTGTTTTGTCTCATTAGATGATTTATTAGGTGACCACCACATTGTTACACTATAGTTAGGATTTAGGAAACACATTATCATTTCAATGACTCTACATATTTGATAGTGAATTCACACAAATAGACACCCACAAGTGTTTGATGAAAGTTCTAAATAAATTAGATTATATAACCATGTGTATGTATTGTTTAATTAATTTCGCTCATCCTGTTGGTCCCTTAAAGTGGTCAAGGTCTAGAGGGGGGGTGAATAGACCTTGAGTCCAAAAATAGATTTTCAAACTTTTCAAAAAGGATGGATTCTTACAGTAACCCTTTTTAAAGTTCAAAATAACAAGTCTACAAGAGTTTTAGAAACTGGACCACAAAGGTTACAGCTGTGGACTTTAAGAAGTCTGCAGCTGCAGAGTTTTAAAAGCTTGCAAAATAACAAATCACTTGTAGACAGAGTATCAGAGAGATTCTCACAATTGAAATTGTATTGAGAATACTTCTAATGTGCAGCGGAATAAAGTGAGTGTTAATGAAAAACAATATAAACCAAACTTAACAGTTGAGTGACTTATGAAAGTCTACAACTGTAAAGTTAGTTTTTCTTTGTGATAAACACAAAGTTTTATGCACTCAAGTTTCAAGAGAATGATGAATGTAACAAATAAATTAAATATGCAAGACAAGAATATAAATGACAGAAAGTAAATAGACCAAATTTATAGTGGTTCAGTGTCTATAAAAGACCACCTACATCCACTGTTACACCACTCAGGTGCCAAATTCACTAAGATGTGATCACTTAGATCAATACAAGTAGTTTTCCCTTAGAACTAGGTTCACTCAGATTCATATTCTAAAAAGAGATTAAACTATCCTATTCACTCAGAATATAACTCACAAAGAGATATCTACACTAAGTAGAAATAAAACAGGTGAGGGAACAACAACAAAAGGGTGTGATTCTTTCTAAGAAAATCCTAACCAACTATCCTATGAATCACAAAGAATAAAACACATAAGGCTCTCTCAGAATTTTGCTGGCTATTGACTTGCTTAGGCAGAATGCTTGTATGCTCAGGGTTGTTGTTGTTGCTTCTTCTGAGGACTTCTTCTATTTATAGATTGAGTGGTGTGTCTTATCCGTTGGAAATTCAAATTTGAAATCCGGATAAGGCTCCTCTCTCTCCATTTGGCATGTGTGAAATGGTCCTCATCCTTCACACAGGATAGTACTAATTGTACTATTGTCATTTTCTTCAGAATTCTGGCCTCCTTGTAACTAATCTTCATTATCCTCCAGATTTCTTTAGAAATAACCTCCACTTAAGTACAATTTAGTGATTGTTTGAAAGCTAAACTAATAGTGCTTAAGGGTCTTCATTATCTACAAATAATCTCTGACTTGTACCATCTCTTCAAACGGTTCTTTGTAGCTGTAGACTTCAATCTTGCAGTTGTAGAGTCCTGTCAATGTGAAAAATTGGCTGTAGAGAAACCTTACAGCTGTAGGGTCATGTCTTGGCTGTATAATGATCAAATATACAGTTGCAGACTTCACTTACAACTATATGTTTCAAACACCAATTTTCTTAGCACAAGTTTTAGATCAATTTACACAATTTAAACACATTGTTTTGCACACATCAAAATCTAAACCAAGGTACTTAACAATTTTCCCCTATTTGATGTTGGCAAAACAAACAACAAAGACAATAAGAAATTGTCTTACAAGAACAGAGCAAGAACAACAAAGAACAAAACAAAACAACAAAATGAAACATCAACAGAGGATAGAAAGCTGCAATAAAATAAACCAGAGTTCAAGATACAGCTTACTGTGGATAATCAGACTAAAAACTAAAAAGTTTTAGTGTCTAATATAGAGTAGAGTCTTCATCTTCTTCTATGCTTGGGATCAGCATCATCTTCATCATCATACTCATCATCAGTTTCATCTTGAGGTTTCAAAATTCCTTGCTCCACTAGCTTCATATTCTTCTCATCTTCTTCATAGTACTTCATCAACATATGAAGTTCATAAGCTTCAAAATCTTCTTCCTCCTTCTTAGATTTGAATTGCTTCTTAGGAAATGGATTACTTCTAATCTTTCCACCAAGGAGCCGAGCATTGTCTCCTTTATATAATGATCCATCATCCTTCAGATCTTTGAATTTCTGGAATCTGTCCTTCCTGAGCTTAATCTTCTTAATTATTGTATGCCTGTTGCATATACTCAAGAATTCCTTCCATAAGTTATCAAATTCATCCTTCATTTGTTTTACCCTGTCAACAGAATCTTCAGCAGGTATCATGCTCAGAGGTTGAACATCCAAAGGTTGAGCAGTGGCAACAACTCTAGATTGTTCAAATTCTTTCTTTCTTTGCTTTTCTTTCTCTTCTTTCTATTTCTCTTCCTTCTCTTTCTTTCTTTCTTTCTCTTGATTCCTTCACTGTTTGTTCCCAATATCCAAGAGGTTTTTGAGAGGTGTGAGCTGTAGATTTAGGGAGCTTTATGATCTTGCCTTCTCTAGAACTTCCCTTCTTCTGCTCTGATTGAGTTTTCTCTTCTGATTGTTCACCCAATCTCATGGATTTGACAGCTTCAAATTCCTTTGCCAATGACTTTCCAATATTCCTTACATTCCCAAGAATATCTTCAGTATTCTTGTCTCCTTCTTTGATTTCCTTTTCAATATTGCTTTCCCCCTTTTTGCCAACATCAATGTGTGACAAAATGGTGTTAAGCTTGCTCATCAGGTCAGTCTTCAGAGTCTCATTTTTCCAATATTCAACTTGGTCAACTCACTCTTCATACCTTTCACTTCTACCTTCAGATTGAAAGAATCATCTTTCATCCGATTAATATTAGGCTGTAGAGTAGTGATTTCTCTTGTCTTCTTGATTACATCTTCCCTTATCAATGCATTCTGATCTAGTAAGCTGTCCACAACAGCTTTGAAATTCTTTTCAAGAGTTCTCTTCTCTTCTGAGCTTCTCTCCTCAAACTTCTTCACAAGATCTTCCATACCTTTTTTTACATTCTGAGAAATGATAGCATCAGGTACCATCTTGACTTGTTTCAGAATTTCAGCTTCAATTCTTTTGAATGATTCCTCCAAATGCTTAAGTTGGGATACAACTTCCTTGGGTGTCATCTGAGGATTTGTATCACTATCTTCTTCTTAAGAATCTCCTTCTCTTATAGCCAATTCTTTTCCCTTAGAAGCTTTCTTAGCTTTAGAAGACATCAACTCTACAGCTGTAGAGTCTTCAGTGGAAGTCTTCCTCTTGCTAGGAGTCACAACAACTTCTGTAGAAAATTCAGCAATATAATCATCCAAGTTTTCAACATTCTCTCTCTCAAGAGCTGAATAGCTCTGCAGTGGGGGAGTTCCATACCTATATATCTCTTCTAGAGTGAACATTGCAGGTGGAGATTGATGAAAAATGCTTGTGATGGGGTATGACATGTCTTTTGCACTTTCATCAATGTCGTTGGAAGTATCTTCAACAATCTGCTCATCAACTTGAACATTTTCAGTAGATTGAACTTCAGTTTCCACAGTTTTAGCTTGAACTTGAGCCTGTGCACCACCAATTGGTGCATCATCATTGCCATCTTCATCATCATCTAGCTTTTCCTTAGGCTCTTTGCAAAGAGAATTATCTTTTCTTGCTTCTTTCTCCTTTTCAGATTCTTCTTCTGTAGGGTTTCCTTCAACAATTACTGGATCTGCAGCACTAGCTCCTGCAGATTCCATCAGAATAGTTTCCTTTGCCAAGATAGTTAAGCCCTCTGCTTCAACTATTTGTTGACTTCCTTCACCAGTCTTCTGTGGCAATTCTTCATCACTTTCTGAGCTCACAACATCAAACACAGTTTCTGGAAATTGAGCTTCAAGGTCTTCTTCAGTCATGATTGCAACTCTTAAAGCTTCAGCTGCAGACTTGGTAATCTTCAGCTTTGCAGTTTCAACAATAATCTATTTTCCTTTCCCTTTATCCATTCTTCTTTTCTTAGCAATAAAATCATCAATGAAATTGGGCTTCATTAATTCGTTGACATCACTGCAATTTGTCCAGTCAACAACCCACTGGAACAAATTCCTTTCCTCAACTGCCAACTTGTCCAATTCCTCCCTGACTATCTTCCAGTCATCAAATTTCTGTCTTTCTTATTCAAATCCTTCTATCCTCTCAACTGGAACAACATGGAGTTGTTCAGTTTCAGGTTCAGGAACTCCAGTTTCTTCAATCTGTTCCTCAGCAATTTGTACCTCAAACTGTACAGTTGGCAAGTCTACAGCTGTAGACTTGTCAGTTTCAACTTCTGTAGCTTTCATTGAATGATGTTTCTTCTGCCTGTTTTCTCTGTCAACTTCATCCTCAGAATCAGTTGGTTCATCCACTAAGAGCTTTCTTCTTACATTCTTCTTCTTTTTCTTCTCAGACCCATTTGGTGATCTAATAATGGTGAGAACCTTCCTTTCAGGCTTGTTCTTCTTTCTCTTCTTAGATTCAGGAGCCATAGGAGCATCCACAGCTCCTCTCTTGAAATTGGCCTTCCCAATGATTCTATGAGTTAAAATAGGCTGACCTCCATGCCCATTAAATAGAGAGAATCCAACTTCCTTCAAGATATAATTCAAAAACAAACCAAAACCTTTGTTCTTACCAGTCTTCACAACATCATTTCCTATATTCCTCAATAAAAGTTCTCCAATATCTACCTTAACTTCCTTAACAAAAGCTATCATCAAATCCCACATAAGAATAGTGTCAGTATCATGTGCACCAGTTCTACATAATAAACATTTATCTATAGCTTCATAAAGATAGATATACTCAACTGCTAAGTCAATCTTCTTGAATGTCCTCTTCCAGTTCTTTGGAAATGGTTTCTTTGAAGTGAATCTCTTCCAATATTTTTCATCTTCATCAGCAAAGTTGAGATTATCATGAGCATCTCCTCCAGTCCTTAGGTGTAGAGCTTTGCAAATATCACCAGCTGTGATTTTAACGTTCCTTCCTTGCATCTTCACAGATAATGTCTTCCTTTCAACATTAATGTACTATCATCATAAGCTCCAGGGTTGTGTGTAAGACAGTAATGAACACCTTGATTTACTATATGTCTAATGACTTCATCCATAGCATCTGTTGGTCCCGAAATGAGTATAAATCAGTGTATGGGGGGAATACACTGATGTCAGATTTTCACGAAAGACTCAGGAAAATTCTCTTTCAGACTTAGTCAGGAAGATTTTGATGTGTTCAGTAAATTGATGGTCCTCAGGGGCAGCAGGGACGAATAAAAAATGAACCAAAGAGGCTAAGTCAGAGTTGTGCTCTCAGAAGCTCAGTAGAGATAACAATCCTACTGACCGCTCGGAAGCTAGTCAGTTGGGCTACTATCTCAGTGAGCTCAGTTTAGTGCGGAATGTGAGACCATAAGTTTCTACTCATTTTAGTTCCTGAAAACTTATCAGTTTGCTTAGTGAAAACGTGGTTAAGGCTGGTGCACAGTTTTAAGGCCAGGATGACAAAGTCAGTCCTGATGGTTTCCAAAACAATGCAAGTATGCTTCAGTTTAGTATGATGACAGTTATGATCCTGAGCAAATAGTAAATCAGCACACAAGGGTATTTTTAACGTGGTTCGGAGATAACCAACTCCTACGTCCATGACCTGATTGAACATGAAGCTATCCTCAAAACCCTGAGGATAGGTACTTGATTTTTACGTGCCAAGAGACACGAGTAGCCAACTTCCTCTCTTAGGAACTGACCCTTGGGTAGTTTTACAAGTCTCAGTCCTTCCTACCAACCAACTCACAACTTGAGGGGTTTGGTATTCACGTTTTCCAACTATTGTGTATTGATCCTTCTAAAATATCAGTTCTAATGATAGGATCAATACTCTAAGCAAAATACAGAAAAGATTCCTACTACAACACAAGGGAAATTTAGGGTTTCAGAGTGTTGCTTCAAATGAACTTTGAGTGCTTGGAATCTTGAGAGTTTCTCTTGGAAATTTCCCGTTAGCCTTGAATGGGAGCAAGACCTTCTGTATTTATAGGGAGGTTTGAAATTGATCCGTTGGAATTGATCCGTTTCAAACCTTCCTATTTAGGGTAGATGCAGGTTCTGGTTGTCCTTGTCTGACATGGACCATACCTAGTATGGAAAGTTTCTGATATGCCGCTTGCACCTCTGAGAAGCATTAAATGCGCTCAGTCTCCATACATACGTGTCGTCTTCTAACTGGTCGCTTTGTCAATGACTAGTTTGTCGGCATTTGACTTTACTGAACCTCGTACATTTATAACTCTGAGTCCCTCGTTCTTCACTCAGTATAAATGTTTGTCTTATGTTGGAGACTCTGACATTCTTTCTGCTTCTTCAGACTTCCATTTGCATGTGTAACCTTTGGGTCTCAGGACTTACAAGTATCAGGTTAACTGATACTAGGCCCAAGTCAGGACTTAAGAACATCAGTAAGACGTTCAGCCTGATCAAGGTTACTTGTGCCCTCACTGATAGAGACTTCCCTGAGCATTGCTTAGTTTACTCAGTTCTGTCAGGATCAGTGGACTTCTTCAGGATGGCTTCTAGGCATCTTCAGGAGTCTTTCTAGGGTTTTCAGGTTCAGCTTCAGGTTGATCCTCTTCAGGATGATCAACGCCTTCAGGGTTGGAGATACTTCAGACTTCAGACCTTAAGGACGTCTCCATCAGTCTTCAGTCCTCAGTACGTTCCCCCTGAAATGAATACCTGTGAATAGAAAAATCTATTCTAACCTATCTATCCTGAGCCTATCATCCTGATGAACTATACTTTGGCAAATTTATCAAGAGGTTTTGGGATCTAATCAAAACACTTAAGATTATCCCAACAATTTCCCCTTTTTTGATGATGCCAAAACCCTTGGAAAAATCCTACCATCTAAACAAGTTACTAATATCATCAGTATTCAGTTCAGGAACCTATATCAGGCCCTTAGTTCTATAAGATGGAAACTGGAAAGGGTTAGTACAGTTCTTGATAAAGAGCAGAAAAGTAAATAAGGAGTCAACGAGATGTTGTCTCAGGAATAAAATAGTTTCATTAATATAACGGTTAAGTACAAGTTGTCCTGAAACTATTACAAAATCCTGAAACAAAGATCCTGACAAACTATTCTAGTCTTCATCATCCCACCTAGCCAAAAAAATCCCATACTTCTTCAGGACTCTTATCTTGACCTCATGAAACATCTTCTGATCTCTGAGAGCCCAGTTCTTGATGCAATCATATCAATCTCACTTCTGATCAGATCCATGTTCAGGTGGTTGTTGATGCCGAGGGTTGGAGGCGGATAGGTGAAGTGCTCAGGTGCCTTGATCTGAACTCCTGCACTGTCAGCATGACGAACAATTTCTCCCCAGAGTTCATTGTGATGCAGAGCCATCCATTCGACAAAGATGGTGTTCTTGTCCTTGCCTTTGGATGTCTTCAGCCAGTTCCTGACGACGTAGTACTGATCGACAAACTCCTTCTTGATCAGAACCCAAGTCTCGTTCAGGTTAGGAGGTACAAAATTGTCGACGTACTCAAACACACAGGGACCGGCATCCTGGGCATCAACTTTCTTCTTAGACACAGCAGCTTTCTTCTTCCCAGCTTCAGGGGCAGGCTTTTTCTTAGGATTAGTTTTCTCCTTCAGCACAGCCATACCTTCCTTCAGCTTTTAGAGCTCCGTAGCCTGGCTCATGACCTACATCGCAGTCTCCAGAGTTAGCTGCTTTGTCTTCTTCCTTGTTGGTCCCAAAGGCAGGTTTTAGAGAAAGAATACCCTTAAACAAGTCTAGAAGGGGGGGTTGAATAGACTTGTAGGGATTCAAACCTTTTTCCAAATTTTCTGGCTTATTTCAAAAACACCAGACTACTTGAGATAGTCTGAATTTGAAAGTTGTGCGCTGTGTAAATTTGTGCGGAAATGTTTTTGAAGAAAATCAGTTTTAGGCGATGTGCACAAGTAAAGAACAGAAAATAAAGGCACGGGACACGAGGGATTTATAGTAGTTCGGACAAATGTCCTACGCCACTCTCCACAATCCAACTGGAATTGTGGGGCTCTCCACTAACTTTACTCACTCACTCACTCACTTCGAAAGTACTACTCTCTTACAAAACATCAATGCTTCAGAAGCAATCGACTTCTCACAGCTTCTACAAAGCTTTACAAATAATCAGTATGAATATAGGGTGTTGAGTGCGAGTAATGATTTTGACAGAGTTTCGGCAAGCTTAAAGTGCGTGTGAATCCAATACTGAAATCATCACTGTTACTCTAATTTATAGGGTCAAATAACTAGCCGTTGGGATGGACTAGAAATCTAAGATCCTATAATCTCGTATTCAATCAATCATTGAGATTGATTGAATCTCCTTCTTGATTCCCGTCAATCTTCGCGATCTACAATCAATCAATTAAATTTGTCCCCTTGATTGATTGATCTTCTATTCTGGGAATCTTCCTTCCTTTTGTCGCAGGTCAACCCTTGAATTGATTCCGTAAAATCTGGGCATAGCACAAGACTTCAGCTGATCTGTCACCTCAGCTGGTGTATCAGTCTGCTGATACTTGGACCTCAACTGATGTGCAAGACTGCTGGAGTGCACCTCAGCTGGTCTTCTGAACCTTGTCTGGAAACTCTTGATCCTTGGTCCTTGTCTTGTCAGCGACGTGCTCAGCTGATCAGCTGATCTTCTGATATCAGCTGATCTGTCTTTTCTGATATCAGCTGAACTGTCTCTTCTGATGTCAGCTGATCTTAACTCCTATGATGTTCTACTCTTGATGCTCCAGTGTCAGCTGCTTAAGTCTTCTGTCTTCTGGAATAAGCTAAGTCCTCAAGGCCTTAGCTGGTCTTCTTTTCTACGATAGCTTCGGATCTTCTAGGTAGCAAGGTGAATTCCCCTTACACAAACCTATCTAATCCTAACTACACATCAGCTGACTAACAGGTACAGCTGGTCCTATTACAAGCTGATTGGTTTATTATATCATCAAAACAACTAACAGGAATATCCTAACACTTCCCTCAACAATGGGATCACCAGGTAAGCGTTGCTCCTCACACTCCCCCATCAGATCTTCCACGGAAACATCAGCTTTCCGCTTTTGAGCCAACTTGGGATTTTTCAGAGCTTTCTTCCCTTCCCCCTTTTTGGCAGCATCAAAAGGGTCCTTGTCCTCGTCGACTTTCTTCTGAATATCCTGAATCAGGATCCCCTGAGATGCTTGCTGATTGGCCACCACCCTGAACTCCTTAGCCAGCTTTTCATTGGCCTCAACTCTGAGCAGGCTCTCGGTCAGATGACTATCAAACTCCTTCCTCATTGCAGCCACTTCATCCTTCCTTCTCAGGCTGTCAGTGAGCATTGTGTTTAGTGACTTATGCAATGCTTCCTCATAAGCCTTCTGACCTTCTCTCCACTTGGTCAAAAGTGCGGCATCTCCCTTCTTGACCTCTTCCTGAGCCACTGTCCTGATCTGGGCCTCCTGCCCCTTCAGTACTTCAGCGATCAGTGCCTTGATCTTGTCATCTAGGCCACTGAGAGAAGTGTTAATCATTTCTTGCACTTGATCAGTAGTGACTTCGGAGGATCGTTGTTGTTCAAGGCTCAGGAATCTATCAGCTGATTCCTTCCTAGCCTTGCCCAACTCAGCATTGAGTTTCTTGATCTTCTCACGCTGACGATCGAGCTTACCCAGGATAGTCCTCCCCATCAGCTACACTCCCACTGCGATGGTTCGGGTTCTCCTCTTCTTAGCTGACTTAGACTTGGTGGCAACCTTCTTCGGGACCTCTCCAGAAGCCTCAGCAGTCCCGGTCCCTGGGAGTGCTTCATCGGCCGGTGCACCTCCTCCCGAGGTCACACCTTCCCCGACTACTGGCACAAGTGCCATAGAAGGGTTGGGTTGAGGATTGTTGGTCCTGACTACCCGGAAGAAGTCTTCTTTGTTGATGACTTGGGCATAAGAACAGAGCTCAAATCTGTCTAGAATTCTCTGCTCTTCATCCCTGAGGTTGTCTTCTCCGATAGCTTTGATCAGGGCAGCAACTTCGGGTACTGAGGCCTTCCTCATCATCACCAAGACCCTCAGTCTGATGACCTCCTCACCATATGCTTTCTCCAAATCAGGAATGTGCTGATCGACAAACCTGATTGCCTGACATCTGGCATCCACCTCGAATGGAGTTAGCATTGGTGGTGTGGACTCCTCCTGAGTTTCATCCTCTGCTTCCTCCGGTTTATCAGACTCGGACTCAGCGTCATCGAAAATAGTCCACTTTTTTCCCCGATTATCCTCAACACCCTCATCATGGAGCTCCTCCTGAGCCTCCATGCCCACGACTTCCTGATGCTCACCTTCTCCGACATCAGAACTCCCTTGCTCCTCCTGAGCAACTTCTCCTCCTTCACCTTCACCTTTGTGCTCCTCCTGAGCAGTCACCGACGGTTCAGCCTGAACCTCCTCTTCACCCAAGACCTCCAAAATCTTCATCACTCGGTCCTCCTGAACAGGCTCTTGAACAGGCTCCTGAACAGCCTGTTCCCCCTCAACCTGAGCCACTTCCACCTAAGGTGCCGGCTCAGTGCCAAAAGCTGCGGCGGTCTCTGATGAAGAAATGTCAATGGGTGCCAAGGAAGAAATTGGCACAGCAGCAAGAGTGGCGGTTGATTCGGACGGTTGATCAGGGTGATCGGACTCAATGTTAGAGTCATGAAGCATCGTCTTTTTCTCCCCGATCACAATCCCCTTAACTTTGACTCTCTTCGGTCCTGACTTCACTGGCTCCTCCTGAGCCTTTGAACTTGCTTCCTTTCCCTTCCCTTTTCCTCTTACCACCTTCTTGACCTCAGTGTCAAGCAACCATTTGATGGTGTCAGCCGAGTTCTTGAAAAGGATATTCTTATCCTTGAAGTCTTCACAAGCTTCCCTATCAACATCTCCAAGAAAGCTTTGAAGCATCACTGACATCCTTGATCCAAAGTGAGGATTCTTGTCCAGCACAATCTTGTCTCCCATCAACCTGACCTTCTTCGCCTCCTGGACAAGTTTCTGAAGGAAGAACTCCTCCCAGTCTATCAGAGCATTGTCCACCACGGCAGTCAAACCCCTGATCTTGGGCTGACTGATCTGCTCCATGCCACCCATGAAGCCCATGATACTCTGAACGACTACCTCGAACAAGAGCTTGTACTCAGGCTTCAGTAGCTTCTTGTTCATTGTGCTGAAGATTGTTGTAGGAACGATCAGGTACTCATTCATACAATCCTGCTCCTCTCCAGCCTTGTAAGTAGTCAGGTCTGCCAACTGCTTCTCTTCAGTAGAATGACGCAGATTGTAGGTCTTCCTGATGAGGTCCCTGGCCTGGATCCTCTCAGTGAAATGTTGAACTACTTTCTTCCCATTCTTCTCCACCGAGCGCCTGAGTGGAATCACTGATTCCCATTCATCATCCTCGTTCATCTTCAGATTGGCGTAGAAAGCAATGATCTGATGAGGACAGGTCTTGGCTGGCTTCTTGGTGACAAAATCTAGGAGCCCAGTCTGATTGATGGCTCCATAGACCTGAGAGAGCTCCTTGATAGTGGATCGATGTGAGAAATCCACCAGCCACTCGTAAGACACCTTCGACTCAACTTCGGAGATGGCAGCGTGAAACCTCCTAGTGTCTTCAAGAGATTGATCAGCAGAAGAAGCCATGGATGCAAGGAAAATGAGAGAGATAATTTGCAGAAACGTTTGGGTTAGAACATATGAGTGCGCAAATTGTGAAATGTGCACAAAGCTTCCTTTTATACCCAAAGATTCAGTTTTAATGAACAGATTTGATTTAAAGTCTTTTAAAATTCGATGGATCGATTAGATGAAGGGGTATATCCGGAATAAAACTTTACCAAATTCAGTTTTCAAAGCTAATAATTCAAACTTTATGGAAAACTGTTTCCGCTCACTTTGCATTTAATGCGTGTCAGAAGAATGTTTGAAATAAATACGCACTTTGCATTTAATAAAAACTGAATAATAAATGAACGACTGGGATGAAAGTTTAAAAAAACCTGTGATTGATGTGGTGTCAGACATGATCAGAAATGATGCAAGCAGGTCATAATTAAAGTAAAGGTTCAATAATACATACCAGTCAGTCAGATATAAAAACCTGACTGATACCTCTGAGTCTGATCAGGGTGACAAGCCCTGAGCTCTGTATCCTGAACCTAACTATAAATCAGACCTGAAGATCCAAATCTAATGTCTGTTCCCCCTGAAAGCCATCCATCTTCCTGCAACCTGATCCTGAGTTAGTCATTCCTCCTGACCACCTTCTTCAATCCTGAATTGAGGTTCATACTGAACCATCTACTCCTGGGTCAAGAAGTCCTAACTCCACTGACAACTCAACAAACCTGGTTTCAGGCAAAGCCTTAGTCAGGATGTCAGCTCTCTGCTTGTCAGTGGGGATCCACTCCATTCTTATATCTTTCTTTGATTCGTGTTCATCTTCATATCATTTTAGATGCAATTATTGTGTTGATTATCATGATTTGATGTTATATTTGATTGATTAACCCTCATATTTGTGTTTCTCATTATTTTGGCTAGAAGAGTTGAATTTGTAGGTGTTAGGAGGAAGAAAATGAAGTTTTTGAAGGAAGTGGAAAAATGTGCATGCACGACCCATGCTTAAAGGTTAAACCGTGCTAGTTCATTTGAAATGAACATGCACGGTTCAACACCCTATGCACGACCAGTGCTTATCTGCCAAACCATGCATGTGTAAATCTGTTTTGAACATGCACGGGTTAGCACTTAAGCACGATCCGTGTTGAAGCTGTTTATCCGAACAACATAATTCAAAGATTTATGCAGGGTTTGAGGTTTTAAGCACGACCCGTGCTTCAACTGCCAACCCGTGTTGATGCTAAAAAAGCGGGATTTTAGTGAAATGATCGAAGAATTGAAGGGCTTAATTGCAAAAACGGATTTCCCCACTTATCCACCATATAAATACCTTCTCATTTCAGATTTGAGACTAAGAAACCCTTCCCCCAAGAACTCTTCTCTTTACTTTTGCCTCTTTTCATACTTAGCTTGAGAATTCACTTTTGATTTCAATTTTGCTTATGAATTAGCATTGGGCTTTGTTTTATTAGAATAGTTTTAGCTTCGTATCCGATTACTTTTGCGTTTTGTGGAAGACCGTTGTAGGAATCATGGATTAATGTTAGTTTTGGCTATTTCTTCTATTTTCATCAATCTATTGGTAATATCTTTTCATTTTAGCAAGATTCTCTTTAAATTCATTATGGGCTTTGTTAATTCTATCTTTAATTTCATTGTTATTTTGATTTTAGCCATGGGCTAAATCTTTCATGCTTTGGGTGTTTGAATTGCAATGGAAATTGATGTGATTATGACTTGATTGTCTTGAATTTGCTATGTGATTGGTTTATAGATTGATTGAATGGATTGATTAACTCTTAATTGGTGGGTAGATGCTTCAATGAGAGTTGAGTATTTACTTAATTGATTTTGTTGTGAAAGGTTTGATTGATTAATTTGATTCTCATAGTAGTCTACACCGCCGAGAGGGGGTAGATGGCTTAGACGACCCATGATAGACACTAGGTTCTTTAATCCAGGATTAGAGTATTTAGTGAGAGGGGAATTATAGAGATTAGTAACCATGTTGAACCTTCCTATAGTTCACTACCTTTTGTGCTTATCATGTTGCTTGATCACTTAATTAAGCCTCAAAAGGGACTAGTCTTCAAATGCCTTGTGGTAGCCTCTAGTTAATCCCAAAACATAGCAAAGACAAGATGATTTTGTCGTAAGAAACATTGGTTGAAATTATGAGGAGAACACCCGAAGCATACCTCTCACCTCGCACTTCTAATCGAAGTTAGGATAATTGTTTGTTCTTGTTTGCTTGATATTTACAATTTTTAGTTTAAAAATCGGATTAGTTGCTATAATACTTATGCCAACATATGACTTCGGGGATCCATAGCTCTCTCTTGTCCTAGGTCGATAACTATTGGGTCGTTTGTTTGCATTGCTACAATTGCCCATCCTTTTTTGGGTCAATTTGCTTTTAATTTGAAAATCGTGCAAAAAGACAAAAAAGTCAATGACGCTTCTTCTCAACATGATCTCTTATAAAGTGATGCCTGATGTCTACATGCTTACACCTTGTGTGTAAGACTGGGTTTTGGGATATGGCAATGGCACTATTATTGTCACAATAAATTGGGACATCAGTTGCCTCTATTTGGTAGTCTCTCAGTTGTTGCTTCAACCAAAGGATCTGAGAGCAACAACTGCCAGCCGCCATATACTCAGCCTCAGTACTAGACGTTGCAATACTGGTTTGCTTCTTAGAAAACCAAGAGATCAATTTACTCCCTAGAAACTGACATGTGTCTGTAGTTGATTTCCTATCAATCCTACACCCTCCATAATCAGCATCAGAATACCTTGTCAGTTCTAGGTTGTCATCATAGGGATACCAAAGTCCTAAATTGACTGTACCCTTCAGGTATTTCAGTATCTTTTTGGCACTCTCTAGATGACTCTTCTTCGGATCAGACTGATACCTTGCACAGACTCCGACTGCATAAGTGATGTCAGGACGACTTGCAGTCAGGTACAATAAAGATCCAATCAGTGTCCTATATTCAGTCTGATTCACTGAGGTCCCCTCCTTGTCAGGATCTAGCTTCTCATTTGTGTTCATGGGAATACGTGAGACTTTGCTGGTCTGAACTCCGAATTTCTGAATCAAGTCCCTCGCATACTTGGACTAATTTATGAAGATTTCGGAGTCAGATTGCCTGACCTGAAGACCTAAGAAGAAGTTCATTTCTCCCATTATTGACATCTCAAATTTCCTAGTCATCAGCTTGGAGAATTTCTCACAAAGCTTCAGATTAGGAGATCCAAATATTATGTCATCCACATAAATTTGAACCAAGAGAAAGTCTTCCCCTTCGGATATCCTGAAGAGGGTTTTGTCCACTATTCCTTTCACGAACTCGTGGTCTATCAGGAACTTGGAAAGTGTATCATACCAAGCTCTCGGAGCTTGCTTCAGGCCATAAAGGGCTTTCTTCAGGTGATAAACCTTGTCACCGACTTCGAACCCTGGAGGTTGTTCCACATAAACCTCCTCGTTCAGTACACCGTTCAGAAAAGCACTCTTCACGTCCATCTGATACACCTTGAACTTCTTGAATATTGCATAAGCCATGAACAACCTGATTGCTTCCAACCTTGCAATTGGGGCAAAGGTCTCATCATAGTCGATTCCTTCGGCCTGAGAGTATCCCTTAGCTACCAGTCTGGCCTTGTTCCTGACAACAACATTCTTCCCATCCCTCTTGTTCTTGAAGACCCACTTGGTGCCAATGACATGTTGACGCCTAGGTCTATCAACTAACTTCCAAACCTGATTCCGCTCAAACTGATTGAGCTCATCCTGCATGGCTAGGATCCAGTTGGGGTCAGCAAGAGCTTCTTCTATGCTCTTAGGTTCCTGATCACTCAGGAAACAGCAGAACATAGCACTCTCACCAAAGGACAACCTTGTCCTGACCCCCTCATTGACATCACCAATGATGTCAGCTAATGAGTGATCATCTAGTCACCGCCTCCTGCTGACGGCTGCACTGGGAGCTGCTGACGTTCCCTCGCCTGAACCTTAAATGTTAGTTTCAACAATAATAGGCAACGAAGCGGAACGAGCAAGAACAGGGGACACTGAGTCATTTCCTGAGGGTTGCACAATATCAGGGACATTGTTTCCCCCTATAGAGTTGGACTCAGTAATTGTCTCAGGTGCAGAAGCATCATCACCGACAGTACGTACCTCATGTTGAGTCTGTGCCTCCGTCTAAGACTCAACATTCTCCGAGGCTGGGGCTTGCTGAGGGTTGGCCTGAGGTCCATCCTGATCGTCATCATCATCCCATACCTTGGGAGCATCCACGAATTTGAACTTGAACTCAGGATTCTTCAGGCTCAGTCTTATCACCCTCTTGGTAACCCCCTCAGTGTCAGGACTCGGAACCTGTTTTCTACGCACTGATGCAGTCTCATCAAACACAACATGAGGTGTTTCCTCCACATAAAGGGTCTGACAGTTATACACACTGAAAGCTTTACCCACTGAGGAGTATCCTAAGAAAACTCCCTCATCAGACTTGCTATCAAAGGCTTTCAGCTGGTCTTTCCCATTGTTCAGGATGAAACACTTACACCCAAAAATATGGAAATAGGAGATGCGAGGCTTCCTTTTGTTCCAAGTTTCATAAGGTGTCTGAGCATGTTGTTTGTTCAGCATAGAGCGGTTCTGAGTGTAGCAAGCAGTGTTGATTGCTTCAGCCCAGTACTTCTTGGGCAGTTCTGACTAAGCCAACATGGTCCGGGCAGCTTCCTTCAGGGTCCGGTTCCTTCTTTCAGCTACCCCATTCTGCTGAGGGGTCCTGACTGCAGAAGTCTCATGAGCAATACCAAGGTCAGTACAAAAATCAGTTATAATTGAGTTAATAAACTCAGTTCCCCGATCTGATCTGATCCTGATGATGCTCTGACCCTGTTCAGTACTCAATTTCTTGAGTAACTCTGGAAGCTTGACCTGAGTCTCCTTCTTGTTCAGCAAGAAAATAACCCATGTGTACCTGGAATAATCATTAACCACAACAAGGGTATATTTCCTACCATTCATGCTGAGAGGAGTAATCGGACTAAAGAGATCCATGTGCAGGAGCTGAAGCACTCTGTCAGTTGAGAAGGCATCTTTCTCCTTGAATGAAGCTTTGGTTTGCTTGCCTTCCTGACATGCTCCGCACACGTGGTCTTTGCTAAAAGCTTCATTAGGTAGACCTTCTACAAGAGAAAGTCGAGAGATTTTGTTAATAATCTTGAAGTTTAAGTGACTCAGGCGTTTATGCCAAAGCCATCTGAGTTCTGAAGAACTCTTAGCGACCAAACAAGTTTCATGAGAGCTGCTCTTAAAGTCAGCAAAATATACATTCCCTTTCCTGACACCTGTAATCAGAACCTGCAGTATAGATTTGTCTTTCACAAGGCATATGGTAGATGTAAACTCTACACTATATCCTCGGTCACAAAACTGACTGACCAAAAGCAGGTTATGCCTAAGACCCTCAACATAGGATACATTAAGCACTCTCACTGAGCCAACAACAAGGGTACCGAATCCTCTGGTGAAACCCTTAGAGTTATCACCAAAGGTTACCTGCGGGCCTTCCTGGGCTACGTAGTCCTGAAGGAGATCATGAAATCCAGTCATGTGCCTGGAACACCCTGAGTCCAAGTACCAGTCCTTCATCAGATCCTCCTTCCTCTTCTTGTAGCCCGCAGCGGCCTGAAAAGAATCAGGCCTCAGGTTCCCATCTCGTATTGGGTCCTACAGTGTCATCCATACCCTTCGGGATCCAGATTTGTTTAACAATTCTGATAGCGTCAGAAGTGTAAACCTGTCTCCCAGTAACATCAACATACACTGTCCTCTTCTTCCTTTGTGCCTAGGAAGTTGAGGGTGTATGGGTGTCAGCCTGAGTCTCAGGAGCCCTGGATTGATTCCTGGGGGTGGGCCTCCTGTTCCTCCTTGGACTGAGTGCATTGGGCTGAAGTCTGTCCTGATAAGGAGCAGCTCGGGCCTGACCTCTAGGCACTTGAGGTCTGGCTTGAGTGTTATCGGAGTCAGGTCTCTGTTGCCTTTCAGGGGCCATTTGGTTTGTCCTTCTCCTCCGAGGATTGGGACGCTCCTGATGGGCCCTGTAACATGCCTGAGGTGTCTGGACCTCAGTAGTCCTTGGCCTTGCCTGAGGCTTCCTCTGACCAGAGTTTCTTCTACCCTGAGCATTCTGAGGTTGAGCCTGAGAAGTGCTGGAGGCAGAATTCTTTCCAGCCTGAGGGTTCCTAGGCGGAGCCTTGGAGTTTCCTTGGTCCTTCTTCCTCGGCTCAGGATGAGGAGCCTTGGCCTTTACCTTGGGTTTTGGCATGGGTTCCTCAGTCCTTTGCCTGACAGGTTCAGCAGGCACTTTCTCCTTCCCTTTGCCTTTATCCTGATGAGCAATACTAGGACTCTTGTCATCAGTTTGGGCAGGGACAAACTTCTTCTGAGAGTTGCTCCCTGAAGCACCTCTCTTCTTCTTGCCCTTTGGGTCTTTTGAGGCATCATAGCCTAACCCAGCTTTAGTACCATCGGTCAGCTGAGAGAAACTTGTCAACTCATCAACCACTTGGGTAGATGTGTGTAACTTCTTTAGCTTTTCCTCAAGGTGCCCATTTTCCTTTTTTAGGGCCTCAATCTCAGTGGTGTACTGAAGCACCAGTTTTTCATGAGCATTCTCCTTTGAGATCAGCTCAAGATCCCAAGCAGTTTGCTCAGCACAAAGGCGAGCTTGCCACTCAGTTTCGAACATCACTCTCAGAGCAATTCGCTCAATCATCAGCTGTTCCTGAACGAGGAACAGATCAATGTCACGAGTCTCAATCAGTAAGCTGATTACACCTTTCAGTCTTTCAACCTCCAGTGGAGTTTCATCATGCTTATTCCGAGCATGAAGTAACTCTTCCTGAAGATTTACTAGTCTGAGGGCTTCCTCAGTATCTCTCATCCTGAGAGACTCAGTTAACCAATCATTCCCCACACTCAGTTGTGCATTCACATCCACTGTCTGAGTATGAGTCTCCTGCATCCTTGAGAAGTCAACCATCAATTGCTCTAGGGCGAAGAGGCAGAAGAACATACCTCATCATCTGCCATTAGGCAGAGATCATCATACTCCTCATCGGAGAAGAGTTCAGGGGACCGGCGTCCTAGGCAATCTGAATCTGAGGAATCCTCAGCAAGCATTGCTCTCCGGTCTGATGCCCTGAGCTCTCTCTTCGCTCTCCGATCTTCTCTCTCTCGAGGGCTGAGCTCCGGACAATCATACTGATAATGTCATGTCTTCTTGCAGTGGTAACACTGATCTACATCAGAAACATCCTTTTTGTCAGTGTACCTTTTATCTGATGACTCCCTCCGGCTCCCTGATGATCTTTTAGGCTTGGAGCTGGATCTTCTGGGATCAGCATCATCTCTCCTCTTCTCATCTCTGCGCCGCTCAGGCTCATCTCTCTCTTTCCTGGAATCTGAACCCCTTCTTTCTTCCCTCCCGGGGCTCGATCTCCTGGGGCTGGAATACCTACGATCACGAGAGTCAGTATAAAACTTCTTATACCTGCCAAAACGAGAGTTCAGCTTCTCGAATCTCCGTGCCATCAGGCTGTACTCCAGGGCTAGCTCATCCTTGCTCATATCTCTGAGTGATTTCGAGCCAGATCCAGCCTCAGGCTCAGGAGTAGCTTTAAAAGCCACGCTCTTTTCCTTTTCAGGTGTCTTCTCCTCACTCACATCCTCACTGACAGCACCCTTCTTCTTCCTCTTATCGAGGTCGAATTCCAGAGCCTTTAACTCTGAGAATAGGTGAGAGTAAGGAATGTTTGTGAGATCCTGAGTGTTCTTTAACAATATCACTCTTGTGTCCCATTTTTCAGGGAGACTGTTCAGGATTTTAGACGACACCTCCCTCTTGGGAAAGTCCTTCCCAAGGGTTGCTAGCTCGTTCATCATCTTAATGAACTGAGCTTCCGTCTGATTGATGGACTCTCCATCTAGCATCCTAAAGGCCTCGAACTTCCTGATGGCCAAATCCCACTTGTTCTCCTTGATCTTCTCTAAGCCATTGCTCATCTCCTTCAGGGCAACCCAGATCTCCTTCGCAGTTGTCAGATGCATGAGCCTAACCGAGTTCTCGTAAGAAACGGTGTGGAGTAAGCGCGGACCTCTCCACAGGCTCATCTCCAGCAGCCGGAACAGGGACATTACCAGCTATGGCCAGGTGGTCTGAAGATTCCTCATAAATCTGATAGGACCATACTCAATCACCTGGGGCATCTGATCATGGATGGAGTAAAGATGTGCAAGGACCCTGAATTTCCAATAATCATAATTATCAATAAAGAATTCAGGAAGGCTGCCTTCAAGGCGCTTAGAACCGGATGCCATGATAAGCAAGTTTTCAGAAACTAGATCAGTTCAGTTGACCACCAAAAATTTCTCCTCAGAAACTGGTGGTAAACAAATTCAGTGGTCTTTTGAACCACCGCTCTGATACCACTTGTTGGTCCCGAAACGAGTATAAATCAGTGTATGGGGGGGAATACACTGATGTCAGATTTTCCCGAAAGACTCAGGAAAATTCTCTTTCAGACTTAGTCAGGAAGATCCTGATGTGTTCAGTAAACTGATGGTCCTCAGGGGCAGCATGTACGAATCAGTAACGAACCAAAGAAGCTGAGTCAGAGTTGTGCTCTCAGAAGCTCAGTAGAGATAACAATCCTACTGACCGCTCGGAAGCTAGTCAGTTGGGCTACTATCTCAGTGAGCTCAGTTTAGTGCGGAATGTGAGCCCTTAAGTTTCTATTCGTTTTAGTTCCTGAAAATTTATCAGTCTGCTTAGTGAAAACCTTGTTAAGGCTGGTGCACAGTTTTAAGGTCAGGAAGACAAAGTCAGTCCTGATGGTTTCCAAAACAATGCAAGTATGCTTCAGTTTAGTATGATGATAGTTATGATCCTGAGCAAATAGCAAATCAGCACACAAGGGTCTTTTTAACGTGGTTCGGAGATAACCAACTCCTACGTCCACGACCTGATTGAACAGGAAGCTATCCTCAAAACCCTGAGGATAGGTACTTGATTTTTACGTGCCAAGGGACACGAGTAGCCAACTTCCTCTCTTAGGAACTGACCCCTGGGTGGTTTTACAAGTCCCAGTCCTTCCTACCAACCAACTCACAACCTGAGGGGTTTGGTATTCACGTTTTCCAACTATTGTGTATTGATCCTTCTAACAAATCAGTTCTAATGATAGGATCAATACTTTAAGCAAAATACAGAAAAGATTCCTACTACAACACTAGGGAAATTTAGGGTTTCAGAGTGTTGCTTCAAATGAACTTTGAGTGCTTGGAATCTTGAGAGTTTCTCTTGGAAATTTCCCGTTAGCCTTGAATGGGAGCAAGGCCTTCTGTATTTATAGGGAGGTTTGAAATAGATCCGTTGGAATTGATCCGTTCCAAACCTTCCTATTTAGGGTAGATGCAGGTTCTAGTTGTCCTTGTCTGACATGGACCATACCTAGTATGGCAAAGCTTTTGATCTGCCGCCTGCACCTCTGAGAAGCATTAAATGCGCTCAGTCTCCGTACATACGTGTCATCTTCTAAGTGGCCGCTTTGTCAATGACTAGTTTGTCGGCATTTGATTTTACTGAACCTCGTACATTTATAACTCTGAGTCCCTCGTTCTTCACTCAGTATAAATGTTTGTCTTATGTTGGAGACTCTGACATTCTTTCTGCTTCTTCAGACTTCCATTTGCACGTGTAACCTTTGGGTCTCAGGACTTACAAGTATCAGGTTAACTGATACTAGACCCAAGTTAGGACTTAAGAACATCAGTAAGACGTTCAACCTGATCAAGGTTACTTGTGCCCTCACTGATAGAGACTTCCCTGAGCATTGCTTAATTTACTCAGTTCTGTCAGGATCAGTGGACTTCTTCAGGATGGCTTCTAGGCATCTTCAGGAGTCTTTCTAAGTTTTTCAGGTTCAGCTTCAGGTTGTTCCTCTTCAGGATGATCAACGCCTTCAGGGTTGGAGATACTTCAGACTTCAGACTTTAAGGATATCTCCATCACTCTTCACTCCTCAGTACGTTCCCCCTGAACTGAATACCTGTGAATAGGAAAATCTATTCTATTCTAACCTATCTATCCTGAGCCTATCATCCTGATGAACTATACTTTGGCAAATTCATCAAGGGGTTTTGGGATCTAATCAAAACACTTAAGATTGTCCCAACAATTTCCCCCTTTTTGATGATGTCAAAACCCTTGGAAGAAATCCTACCATCTAAACAAGTTACTGATATCATCAGTATTCAGTTCAGGAACCAATATCAGGTTCTTAGTTCTATAAGATGGAAACAGGAAAGGGTTAGTACAGTTCTTGATAAAGAGCGGAAAAGTAAATCAGGAGTCAACGAGATGTTGTCTCAGGAATAAAATAGTTTCATTAATATAACGGTTAAGTACAAGTTGTCCTGAAACTGTTACAAAATCCTGAAACAAAGATCCTGACAAACTATTCTAGTCTTCATCATCCCACCTAGCCAAAGAAATCCCATACTTCTTCAGGACTCTTAGCTTGACCTCATGAAACATCTTCTGATCTCTGAGAGCTCCAGTTCTTGATGCAATCATAGCAATCTTACTTCTGATCTGATCCATGTTCAGGTGGTTGTTGATGCCGAGGGTTGGAGGCAGATAGGTGAAGTGCTCAGGTGCCCTGATCTGTACTCCTGCTCTGTCAGCATGACGAACAATTTCTCCCCAGAGTTCATTGTGATGCAGAGCCATCCATTCGACAAAGATGGTGTTCTTGCCTTCGGATGTCTTCAGCCAGTTCCCGATGACATAGTACTGATCTACAAACTCCTTCTTGATCGGAATCCAAGTCTCGTTCAGGTTAGGAGGTACAAAATTGTCAATGTACTCAAACATACAGGGATCGGCATCCTGAGCATCAACCTTCTTCTTAGACGCATCAGCTTTCTTCTTCCCAGCTTCAGGGGCAGGCTTTTTCTTAGGATCAGTCTTCTCCTTCAGCACAGCCATGTCTTCCTTCAGCTTTTGGAGCTCAGTAGCCTGGCTCCTGACCTGCATCGCAGTCTCCAGAGTTAGCTGCTTTGTCTTCTTCCTTCCCTCAACAATGGGATCACCAGGTAAGCGTTGCTCCTCACACTCCTCCATCAGATCTTCCACGGAAACATCAGCTTTCCGCTTCTGAGCCAACTTTCCACGAAAACATCCTTCCTTTCCATAGCTCATATGGAGTCTTCTTATGATCCTTAACAATTAAGCATCTATTTTGAGTATAGCATGCAGTGCTTGTTGATTCTGCCCAAAATTTCTTAGGCAACTTTGCTTCAGCAATCATTGTTCTGGCAGCTTCTTTTAGTGTTCTATTCTTTCTTTCAGCAACTCCATTCTGCTGTGGGGTTCTAGCTGCAGAGTATTCATGAATTATGCCATAAAGTGAACAATACTCTTCAATCACTTGATTTGTGAATTATGTTCCTCTATCTGATCTGATCTTCACAATCTTCAAGTTCTTTTCATTCTGAATCCTTCTTAACAGTTCTGGTAACCGCTGTAAAGGTTCACTCTTCTTTCTTAGAAATATTGTCCAAGAAAATCTTGAGTAATCATCTACAACAACCAAAGTATACTTCTTCCCACTTATACTTACTGGTTCTATGGGTCTTAAAAGATCCATATGTAGTAATTCAAGTGTTCTTGAAGTGTTTGGGTGAGTTTTGCTTTTAAAAGTCTTCTTGATTTGTTTCCCTTTGACACAAGCATCACATAAGTGTTTCTTCCTGAACTTAGTGTTTGGCAAACCTCTTACAAGTTTGTTATTCACAAGTTCATTCATGGTTTTGAAGTTTATATGATTCATTCTTTTGTGTCATAGCCAACTAACTTCATTGGAACTATTAGCTAGAAAGCAGGTAGTTTCAACTGTAGAGTTCCACTCTACAATGTAAACATTCTCTTTTCTAGTTCCTGTCAGTTTAGTGGTTTGGGATTCAACATCTTTGACTATGCAAGTGTCATGTGTAAAGTCTACAGTGTAGCCTTTGTCACAAAATTGACTCACACTAAGCAAGTTATGTTTTAAACCATCTACCAAGTAAACATCATTGATTTGAACATTTCCTTTGAGTAGACATCCTGATCCTTTAGCTGTTCCACTGGCATTATCATCTAAAACAACTTTAGGACCTTTGTGATCTTTCACATTTTGAAGCAAACTTCTACTCTAGTCATATGTCGTGCACAACCACTGTCAATGTACCAAAATCTTTCTTTTGGTGGTTGTAACATGTCCCTGCAAAATAAAATGAGTTATTTAGAAATCCAATACTTTGGATTTATTGAGTAAGTCTCTTGTGTACCAGTTACACAGTGCAACTCAAGTTCATTTTTAAAAAGTTAAATAAAATACTACTGAAAAGTTACACAAATTATTACTGAAAAGTTAAACAACTAAAGATACACTTTTCAATAATAACTTGTGTAACTTTTCAGTAGTATTTTGTTTAACTTTTCAAAAATACACTTGAGTTGCACGGTGTAACTGGTGCATACAAGACTAAGCCTTTTTTATTTAATAATAGTTTAGTAATATTTATAAATATTCATAATGATCCTACTATTAATGAGTATGTATTGTGTGAAAATGGTTCATACCATGAACCACTTTTCAACAACACAAAAAATAAATTTATAAAGAGTAAGTCTCCTGTACACCAGTTACACGGTGCAACTCAAGTTCATTTTTAAAAAGTTACACAATTTAATACTGAAAAGTTGTACCACTTATTACTAAAAAGTTACACTATGAAAGATACACTTTTCAGTAATAATATGTGTAACTTTTCAGTAGTATTTTATGTAACTTTTAGAAAATGAACTTGAGTTGCACCGTGTAACTGGTGCATACAAGACTAATCCATTTATAAATATAAATCTTGTATCACAAAGTGCTTTATATCATGAAAGTGGTTTATATAATACTTTTACACTAATATATTACAAACACGGTCGATGCATTGATTGCAAATATATAAACAAATAAGTTAACAAAATATCACAAGTATATAAATTAGAGTAAGTCTCTTGTGCACCAGTTACACCGTGCAACTCAAGTTCATTTTTAAAAAGTTAAACAAAATACTAATGAAAAGTTAAACAAATTATTACTGAAAAGTTAAACAACTAAAGATACACTTTTTAGTAATAACTTGTATAACTTTCAGTAGTATTTTGTTTAACTTTTCAAAAATACACTTGAATTGCACGGTGTAATTGGTGCATACAAGACTAAGCCTATAACTTAATATATTAGAAACTAATGCAAAATAAAATATTAACATGTAATGGTACCGTGTGATTTATATTAATTTTTTTACAAGAGACTAATAAATATTATAAACTAAAGTAATTTGTTAATGAAATATTTTTAATAAATTAATTACATATTATAAAATCTGTTAATGAAATATTTTTGTGTAATTAAAAAGTGTCTAATTTTATTAATGGATTCAATGGTATGATCGTGAGTCAACAAACATATAAACTTTGTCTATCTCTAATTTATTTTAAATTTTATTTTAATTGTTGGATGCTTTTTTTTTTGGATTTCAGAATCAATTTTAATTTTCAAAATTAAGAATCTTCATTTTTAAAATCAAAACAAGCAGCATCACAGTTTATAAAGGTTGTGGTAATCAATACTACTTTTTAATGTATTTGTATATAAGTATCACTATTAAATAAAAAATTCATAAAAATAAAATAAAAATTTTAAATAATGATTTCGTATGTTAAAAATTTGTTTATACTTTATATACTAAAAGATATTTTTATTAATTATAGATTGTTTAATGTTATTAATTAAGAGTCATTTATAAAAATTTAATTAATTCATTGAAGGGTTGTGTTGAAGTGTGGTCAACAAAGAAACAAGATTCCCTATAATTGTGCAGAAGAATGTTCACTTCTCCCAAGCCATCTGATTTTGCACGTGGCTTTTTTCACTACTTTTGAAGAAGAAACGTGAATATGAATCACGTTTCCTCACGGCATTTATCAACTCTTGGTCTACCGTTTAAGTTCCTTTAATTCACGATTTTGCTTTCTTTCAATATACCCCTGAAAATCACATTATTTTTGTAATTAAAAACAGAATATGCAATAATTAAAAAAAAAAAAAAAACCTGATTAGGCCTCACCCCACGCCAACCCAAACCATGTTCGTGTATCATGTACTGTTACAAAATATCATCTTGCATGTGTCCTAATTAATTATGTTAATTAGATCATTTAAATGTCATTTTCGCTTTTATATATATAACACTAAAAAAAATGAGACAAATTAAGAGGGTTTTTTATTATATATTTTACAAATACATAAATTTCATCTCTTATATTTTTAACATTAACATCGTTGCTCGATACTCGTTTAGAACATCATTAAAAACTATATATATATATATATATATATATATGGTATTGAAACGATTAGAAAATACTCTTTCAAATATTCACTAAAACTGTCTAGATCTGCGATAAAAAGATATATATATATATATATATATATATTAATTACAAAATCACATGTTATGGGACAAAACATGAGTAATTAAAAAGAATGTTTGGCTTTTGGGCGTAGAGATTAGAAAAGTTTTGTGTTCCATCCATCTCTGCTGTTGGCCTTTAAAAGGATGTCGATAGAGGCAGAGCTATATAATATTTGGAATAATTTTAAATTGATAAATTTTTAAAGTACCATTTTTAAATTGGTACAAGAATTTTGTATAATAAAACGAATATGAGTTGAATAATAGAATTTTTATTTTACGTACCGTACTAATTTAAAAATTATGCTTTAAAATGTATCATTTTTCAAGTCTTTCAACATATTTTGATACTTATAAGCAATATTGCAGACCTAGCTAATTAAAGCACCTTTTATTTTCTATCTTTTATTAAAGTGATGAACGTTAATAATATACTATATATGATGAATTGAAATCTAAATAATTTTGCACTATAATAAGAAAAACACTTTCTTTAATATAGATATACACACACAATAATATATAAATTCAATGATATTATATTTTGTCAATGATTTGATTATAGCTTGAAGAGAAAATTCGTGATCCAAATTAAACTTTTATCGACGATTAACATGATATATATATATATATATATATATATATATATATATACGGCATCATTAATAATCCATCGATCTCATATAATTAGGTTTTCTTTAACAAAAGTTGACATATATGCATGTGCAAATGTCTTATTCATTATTTAACTTTATCAGCTCTAGTTACAATTTTTTTAGATAATATATGAATTATTTAACTTTAATCTGAACAAATATTTCTCCCCATATTTTATATTAGAAGGCGCTTGGTTGGGATCTTTAGAATGTAAGAAATAAAAATCAAAGTCATAATGCCTATTTGGAATAACTATTTACAATTTTGATTATAAAAAATAAAATAATCTATCATGATAGTTCACCTCATTGTTTTTGAAAATCGGTTGAACCGGTTGGACCGTGAACCGGCCATAGAGCCGCCCCGGTAGCCCCCTGAAAACCGTTTTTACGGTTCAACCGGAAAAAATCGGTCAAAACCGGTCAAACCGGCCAAAACCGGTTGAACATGTCTCAATCCCAAAATGAATTTATTCTACAATTTATATATTTTAATTTTTCATAATAATATTTTAATTTGAGATTTTATTTATACATGAATTATGAAACATATCATGGATTATAATATGGTATTATACCTTGAGCTATTTTGAGTATTTTAATTTCGATGGTATGTGATTCTATTATTTTATTACTTTATTTCAATATGTGACATATAATTTATTCAAATTTTATATGAGAATATTTAATTTAATTTATTTTTAATATAACATATATAATATTTAAAATATAAGTCAAAATAAATTTAACGATTAGACCAACGGTCCAACCGGTGCTCTGTCCGATTATGAAAACACTGGTTCACCTATTTAAGAGAAATGGTTTTGATTTCATTCCTTTTTTCTTTCTTTTTTTCATTTCTTACCTAACACTCCAAAGTTCTGCTAATATATTTATTAATTCTATACAATATTCAATTATGATTATTATTTGGTAGTTATTATTTATCAAGGCCACGAATTATGGGTGCCTTAAATTAATTTAAAGCTAGCCTCTTTAACAAATCCTACATGTGCCTCTAATTACCATCATTAATATTTAATTGATCAACCTTCTTTAAAAGCATTAATATATGTGCCTATAATATTTCTAGCAAGTTAATAAATGATATATTCTTGTAAATGCAGATCAACGTGGGACGAAATGAGTTCTCCACAACTTCTTAATTTGTAAAATTTTTATATAAATTGCAAAGAATGATGGGCACGTGATAGAATAATAAGTGAAAATAAAAATGAGCATAAAACTCACACACTAACTGTTCTCTCTTCTTAAAAATTTACGCAAAAACTTGCATGGGATCCATATCCGACGTAATGTATATTTAACTTGTGTTTAGGACAACCTTTATAAATTTATAAAATTAGAATACTATTGGGTAGATTTAGATCAGATTTTATAAAATTTGGGCCAAATAAATTTCAATTATGATGTGTGTTTGGTCTGAATTTTATAAAATTTGGCTTAAATTTGCTTAAATTAAAAGATAATATCTTAATTTTATAAGTTTATTCAATTCTCGTGGTGATAGTGAGAATGGGCCAAATTATTAGTATTTACTTTTTGGTTTTGCAACCAAAATATTGGAGGCCCATGTCTTGATCACTAAGCACATATACTTGAGAACATCTCTTCCCAAAATTAAGGATCAACTTGTGCGGCCTTCTTCCCCTTTCTCTCAATCATCCTCCTATCTTAAAATATTGTCACGCTGACGTACACGTGTGAAATATTTTTTTGGTTAATTATATATAATACACCATATTTTACTCAACTTTCAATTTAATCATTATTTAATGATTATTATAAAATATCTCAACCTTTTAAAGAGTTTCAATTCGATACACTTTTTTTTCGGCCAGCAACCGATGACGTGTCTCACCGGAGAGCGTGAAATGTTGTCACGCTGGCATAAACGTGTGAAATTACTCTTTATATTTTTTTTCCACATCATATATTATATATATAAAAAAATAACAAAATTTATATTAAAAAATATTTTTTGAATGAGAAATACTATGGGAAAAAATGTTTTCCACCATATTCAAGAGAGACTTGAAAAAACTGTGTTAATGGTACCGAATATCACCACTTAATTCTATATAAATACACCACATTTTATGGTTTTGATATTCGGTACCATTAACACAGTTTTTTCAAGTCCCTCTTGAATATGGTGGAAAATGTTTTTTTCCATAATATTTCTCATTCAAAAAAAAAAATTCATATAAAATTTTGTTATTTTTTATATATATAATATATGATGTGGAAAAAAATAAAATATAAAAAAGTAATTTCACATGCTTACGCCAGCGTGACAACATTTCACGCGCTCCAGTGAGACACGTCATCAGTTGCTGGCCGAAAAAAAAAAGTGTATCGAATTGAAACTCTTTAAAGGTTGAGATTTTTTATAATAATCGTGAACTCAGGATTAAATTGAAAGTTGAGTAAAAGGTTGTGTATTTATATAGAATTAGCCAAAAAAGTATTTCACACGTGTACGCTAGCGTGACAATATTTCACGCGCTCCGGCAAGACAAGTCATGGGTTGCTGGCAGAAAAATAAAAAGTGTATCAAATTGAAACTTTTTAAAAGGTTGTGATTTTTTACAATAATTGTGAAGCTCAGGATTAAACTGAAAGTTGAGTAAAAGGTGGTGTATTTATATAGAATTAACTCTTTTTATATTGATCTCAACTACCTGATGCATATTTTGATACACTTGACCAAATATTTGATACTTTAAAACAATTTTATGATAAGCTTATCATAAACTATTTTCACACAATACCTACTCATTTTATAAATATTATGGATGATATATATTTTCAATATATATATATATATATATATATATATATATTAAAATTTGAATTTTTTAATTCTTTATAAATAGACACTAATATTGATATATATTAAATACAATCTAATATCCTCTATTTTTTATATCATTTTATCTCTAAATTTCTACTATGAATTCAAATCATCATGATTATTTTTCAAACTCTCAGAATTATTCAGATTTTCAATTTTTTTCTTAATGTATGATAAGTTTTTTTTATATATGGTAAACTATTTTATATATTTTTTATACATTTTTAAAATATTAAATACAGTTGATCCAAGATTATATGTAATTAAATAAATAATAATAATAATTTTAGGTTCTGTTTGTTGTGGATGTAGGTATAAAAAAAATAAAATTATGTTGAATTATAGGTTGTATATGTGAAATAGAGAATTTAATATTTTATTTTAGGTTAGGTTGAGGAAGGTTGTAGACGGAGATAGCTAGTCTCATGTACACGCGCGCCGAGGTGGACGACCTCCAAGGAGTTGACAAATTTTTTGCCTATGGGTGTAGAAATTTATTTATTTACTTCATCGATTCCGGTATAAGCTTCTTGCTGCTTTTGGGCACATAGGTAAGTGTTAAAATAATAATTATTGTATAAGTGATTTGATGAAAATGAGAAAAGTAATGAAAAAAAATGAAAATATGAATAAAAAAGTGAATAGTAATTTTCAAAATAATAAAAAAAAAAAAGAAGTTTATAGAGCGACAAACCAAAATGACAAAATAAAAAGTTTATAAAGGGGCGAAAGGACTACAATGGCAAGACCACATCTTGTCTTTTATCAAATCTGAATTTTTTTTGGCATTAGGTAAAACTTCATTGAACATTAACTCATTAATTTCTCTGTCTTCCATATTAATCAAATCACACAAGTTCAAGTGATAAAGCCTTCTTCGATTTCCTTTCTACAAATCACACCACACGTATTGCAATTGACCGAAAGAAATTGAATGATTAACTCAACTATATGTTTTGTGATTAAAATGTATATTATAAAAAGTCTAGACAAATATGACGCTCAATGTAGCATCTAACATTGTAGAAATA